>VXAY01003532.1:1165144-1178579 GCA_013399855.1 Oxyruncus cristatus | reverse complement strand
CCTCAGCCGCACCCGCACCGCTGAACCGAGCTCGCCTTCACACGGGCAGCTCCCCGAAAACGGGGAAGAACCGTAAGAACCGGGCGCCCCCACCACCTCATCCCTAGCGCCTTTCTCTGAGGCTTTCACAAACTTGGTCCGGCAGCGCAGCGCAGACACGCGAACTGGTTTAACCCTTGCGTGGATTTATCACCAGTGACCCGCTCAAGCGAGCTCACCCCAGGCAAAGGGTAGAACTCATCTGAGCATGTCACATTGGGGAAGCTCGTTTACATCCCAGTGAGTCGATTAAATTGATGCACTACCCGGCGATAAGCAGGGGAGAGGAAGGCAGAGTCCCCCGGTCCCAGCGCTGCCTGCACGTGCCGTCCCAGGGCATCCCAGCGCAGCCACGGGAACGTCAAACTCCGCTCCCGCCAGGCCGGGGCTGGAGCCGCCGAGTTAAGGAACAGTCCACCTGCTCATCTATGTTATGTTCTTGCACTGGGTAATTCCCGTTCTAAAGTAAAAGCCACCTTCTTGAACTTATGCTTATTTCCATTTTAAAATGTGAGGAGGTTGTGTTTTGATTGAATTCAAGTGTCCATCCACCTTTAAAGTAAAACACTGTAGTTTCGTACTGATATATGAGAATCGGTAGACAGAACTTGTTCTTTATCACATACTACTACTTTTGGGAAATAGAACTTTAAGAAATAGGTCATAAATATTAAAAAAAAAAATTAGAAATACCTTGGTTTGCTTAGCAATTGTAAAAATCTCCATAATAGAAAAAAAAAGCCATTTTTTAAATCTCATCACCTCTTTAATAATAATACTACCACCATCCTGAACCCTGAACAACTACTACGCACTGGATGAAATATTACTACATGCAGTTGTTAGCAGCAGTTTCAGGCCAACTACTTGCATGTGTCTTCCGTGTAGGTCTCCCAAACTGTTTAACTTGCAAGTCACTTGGCTTCATAACCTCTCTGGGACCAGAAATTCTATCTGTATTGCAAATGGGTAATGGAGTGGAAGACAGCTGCTAAGGAGAATGAGACTTTTTTTTTTTTTAGGAAGGTTTGAGTTTTGTTTGTTGTGCCTTTTGTTTTTTTTTTTTTTAAACGAGAGTGGCATGAACTAAGGAATATCATTGTATTCATTTGTATTCCAGTAGTTACATCAGAACCAAATGTTTACACATTATATTGCTTTTTACTCAAAAGCTTAAAACACACACTAACTATAAAAAGTAATCTTAAAATAAATTGCTAATAAAACATCTACACAGTTTTCCAGAAATACTAAATAATTTAGTTTATCCAATTAGCAGACAGATAAGGTGATGACAAGAAAAAAAAACAAACCTCAAAGCAATATGCCATCATAGATTGACTTTGACTTAAAACATTAAATGAAAGTGAAACACCTGGCAGCTAAGCAAAAAATAAGGCCATTAAATACAACTCTCCACTTTTACTGATGAAAGGAAAACAATACATAATGAACATAATGAAAAGCAAAGTATTGAAAATGCCCTGAACTATAAAGAAAGAATAATCAAGTTGAAATTTATCCTTAATTGACCTTTGCATTTCTCACCCTGCCACAGGCTTGAAAAAAGTGCAGAGCAAGCAGAACGGACAATAACATTTAGATACAAAGAGGACAGTATGCATTAAGAAAGAGTGTTGGCCTAAAACTCTTGGACTCATCAGCTTTTAATGTTTTGCCAATAGAATATATTGTGTTTAAATATTTTGTGGCAGAAGATGATTAGTCCTCAAAATTAACTAAATTAAATTGCTAATAAGATGAAAAGTGTGGTATTTGAACACAATGCAACATCAGCCTCTATGTCTGTTCTATAAAAGGTGGTGACAGGAAAAGGTATAGAACAGAAACAGACTAATGGTTCCATTTTACTTTCAGTTACAATATGCAGGAATATTTAGCTTTTTCCATTTTGTAGCTTTTACCAAAATGCACACATTACATCGTAGACATCAGTGCTGCATTATGACAGCAGTTAATGTAGAATTGGTATGTTCTGCAAAATGACCAAAATACTCTTCGCTGGCTCAGTAAAAGATCAGTAAGTATAAACTAATTTGGTGAACCAAAGTGCTGTGTATCTTTTTTAAAAATGGAACTGTAAGGTAAAATAACTGAAATATAATTAATATAATATTTTGAACTGCTGGGGTTTATTTGGTTAGTTGGTTTGTTTTGTTTTGGGGTTTTTTGTTCTTTTTTTTTTTTTTTTTCAAATTGCTCAAATTAGATCTTTAACATTTGGGGCATTTCTTTAAGCCTTCATCTTTTTATGGTATCAAAACAACTGAAAGAACAAGCTTTACTAAAATGAAAGCACTTTGCATATCAGCTGTGTAGCTGGTAAATATAACAATTTCAATATACATTCAAAAGTACTAGATTCAGACTGAGCCTTATGGGCAAATTTACAACAACTTTCTCCATGCAGCTACAGACAGGGGTCTCTTTTGCTCTCATTTAACTTGTGTTTGTGAAGCCCAAAAACTAAACTTGCTATTTTGGTTTGCAGGTTTTGTGTACCATTTGACAAGTTTTTACAAATTTCAGTATTTATTTAGTTTTGCAGCTTAAGACCTCTCTGAGTTAAAAAAAGACTTCCAGTCATTTATTTAAGCATGAACTGTAGTCTTTTGAACACGAGTTTAATATTGTCTCCCATTCGAACACCAACCGTCATCAAAAAAGAGCTGCACATAAAATCTATACAGGTTAAATCCCATATGATTTTTGGTGCTTTCTGGAATCAAGCAATTTCATATTTTAAGGATATAAAATTCTAAGAGACAGTTGTTCAACATCTAAAAAAATTTTTTTTAAACATTTTTGGTCTCCTTTTTTGTATTAGGATTTATTTGTATTTTGTACTATACTAAACTATAAACTGACTGTCATATTCATAAATACTTGCCATTTTTAATTTTTCTCATTTTGACTACTTTATACCCTTCTACTAACTCATCATTTATCTATAAAGAAATTTTGTTGATCTGGGTTTTTTTTTTAATCTCCATAAATGCTAACTATTCTAAACTGATTAGAAAATGTCATTATCATCTCCACACACACACATACACACACACACTTTCAATACTCAAGTATTGAAAAAGGCACATTCTGAAATTACCATATCTGGATAAGCTTTAATGGATTTTTTTATGTATATTCCTGTTCTACATTTGGTGGTGATGCTACTGTTCAAATTTTCTTCACAGCTACCTTTTGTTTTACAACACTACCGATAGCTATATTCTTTTAAATCATCTCAGTGAGATACTTGGAGTTTGAATTTAAATGAGATAAATGTAGGCAAATATGACACTAGAGGTTCTTCATTATTTTATAAAATGTCACATTACAATAGTAAGTAGATGCATACAGAAATTATTTTAATAGCATGAAGATTTCAACCATAATGTAATGCGCAGTGAATTTCACCTTATTTACTTGTGTCAGCTGTCTGTGTTAAAGGAGATAATGGAACTGTCACACAAACAGTTCAGACACCACACTACAAAACTGGTGTAGAATGACTTTGTGATAACTTCTGCCACTTTTTTTAAAGATAATTTTAGTGTTTCATATCTTTGGTATCTCAACAGAATGGTATGATATATTCATTTAGTTATTTCAGGTGTTCATGGTTGAGACGCAGTAGGTACAACGCTTAATTGGAGTTTTCTGAATCATAATTTGAAGTAGTGGCAAAGTGAATCTCTTCCTCAATTCTTGACTCAATGAGGGGAGATTAATTTGTCTTATATATATATATATGTATATAAATAAAAATTTTTGTTTCTGGTACATGTACTGCATGGTCAAATCTTTCAGTTACTTTTTATTTTTTGTAAGCATTTTCAGTTTATGCTGCAGAATACCAAAAGATGAGATACTACTGCATTTATTATCATATTCCTGTTACTATTCAACAGAATGTAAGTAACCATAGTCCTTTAGATACCAAAACTGCCAAAAAAACCTTTTAAATTTGGAGATACAACAGCCTGGTAAGACAAGAAGCTCGTGCTAAACATAAGCATGTAATTGTTTCACTACAAGCCCAACAACTGCTATTCTCATGAGCAGTATCTTACTAGAAATGACCAGTAGTGCAGCATTACAGAACCAGTTGTATCCTCAACATTCAGAACAGAGGCACTGAAGCTCTGGCAACACAATCCAAAGTTCTATCGCTTTGTCACAAGTGACTGTACTTAAAACTGGATCAGGAATTACCATGTGATCAATGGGTTTCACATTTTAAAACTACACACAGGAAATCACAAGGCAACAGTATTTTGCAGCAGGTAATGCCAACAAAACCAAGACAGGCTGAAATGAGCAGGAGTTCTGTCATTTCTCAGGCTCTCACTTTGTGCTGTGCTGCCTTTGGTAACAATGTTGGTTGAAGACACTGGTCCCTCTCCCTGCTCTGCCACCCGCTCTTTCTCCTGTAGCTGCACTGCCCCCTCACTGGTATTGGCACCACTGCTCATGGAGCTGCACAGCGTTCCAGGTGGGAATCCCATCAGATACATTAACAACTCAGACAAAAGCCTAACTGCACACATCAGAAGAAAAGCCGCCTGGAAAGATGTTAGAATTTATATTTCCCCACTATCTGCAGTTTACAGCCACTGCCCCCTTTCTTCACGTGATCCAGTTTGTGAAAGCTGCAGAATACAACAGTCTGAACGATAAAAGCTGTGCAAAAAGGATTTGAAAATGATACTATACATGCAATTTAATACACACCCAAAATAGTAACACTGTCATATGCTGTATTTTAAAACTTTTGCCTACAAGACTAGTGCCTGAACTCGGCTATAAATGAAGGAGCTCTTATTTGCTTTCAGCCTGATTACTTATCACTGTGTATGGGTGGGGTTTTATAATTCCAAGTACATATATAACAGGCAGTGCTTTCTTCCACAAGTGAAAGGATCTAGATGCCAATTTAATGGTGTAATCTTCTCTGGGGATGTGTTGTCAGTCATAGATGCTCAAAAGTTGAGTCCAGCATGCTTAGGGAAACTAAGCTGAACCTCAACTTTTTGGATATGCCACTGAGCTATATCTAAAAGACAAGGAAAAGTCACTAGCCAGCAATTCTCTTACAGAGAAGAGACAAAGTAAAAAGAGCAAAAGCTATTGCCAGATTCCTACTTTTCCAGCTATAGCTAAGCTCTTACAGACAGTGGAGGCAATTGCTTACATAGGAGGACCAGAAAGTGCAAGAGGAATGAATGACTTAGGATTATTATTTTACAGAACTCAACATTTGTGCCAACATCACCTGGGCAGATAGAGCCCATTTTACCATTCTCTTGCCTAAAATGTATCTGAAAGCACAGAGGGTTTGAGGGAGGTTTTTTTGTACTGTCAGAAAGGAATGAGCTTCCTTTATATGGCTTGTTCCAGAGACTCAAGTTTTTATGTGTCTGGGGAAAACACATTATAGTGGAAGCAGTTATTCTCTTAAATACAGCAGTGCTAAAGACACAAATTATGCAGAGACTCCTCTGTATTGAAATATATATTTCCCTGTTTAAGTTAACCCTGTTAGGATTCTGAAATCCTAAGAACTGTAAGGGTTAAAAGTGTTTTATGAGTTTCTCCTTTACAGTTTTATGCTGTAACGTGTAATCCCTCTAAAATACTCTGCTAGACACACCTTGAATTCTTGATTTAGTCATCTTCACCAGCAACTGATTTCACAAAATAATCTTTTAGGATTAACTAGGAAGACAAAGGGGGCAAAAAAAAAATTTAAAAAAGGCTGACTTTATGGTCTGTTTTTCTTTTCTTTTTTTTTTTTTAATCTTTATCCAAAACATTTTGTGTTCTGACATACAAAACAATAATAATATTAAAATCACAATTTATTAGGTAAATAGAATTTGAGCTGGACAGACTGGCTAAGCACCTCTTACTTAGGTATGGACTTCTGCAATTATCAGAAGGGCAAAAAACCTTATGCTTTTCTTGCAAAAAACCCCACAACTAATCAAACAAATAAAACAAAAAAGCAAGCAAACCCACGACCAAAATAATAAATAAAAAAAAAGTCCCACCTTCTCTTGTGAACACAACTGCCAATTCATTAATCAAGAGCTAAGGATGGATTACTTTGATATTCTGCATAGGATAAGGTGAAAGGCTAAAAAAGGAAAACAGAAGTAGAGAAATCATGGTTGTACATGGGAATGCCCACTCTCCAGAATCCTTCAATTGACCATTAAGTTAAAAACAAACAAAAAAACCCCCCACCACAAACACACCCCACACCACTACATAAACCTTAGGCTGCCACAGTGCTCACACCCCAATCCAGGGTAAAGGGGTAAACTGAGGACAAGCTACGTGCCTTTGCACGACTTTAGAAAAGTTTTCTTCTACACAGTTAGTTGCACTGCTCTATGTAAATGCAAATATACAGCAAGTTCAATTCAGGGAATGACATATTCTCTAATGTCTTAATTTTTTACCTCACACTCCCAAGACAGAAATCCTGTCTTGCAAGTCAATCAATGAAAAATTGTTTCAAGTGCTCTAGAGCTTGTGGTTGGTAAGATCTAGTATTTTCAGAACTACGTTGCTGATGTTAAATAAGGTTACTATAAAAAGCCAATTGTTTTAAATTACAGTTCCTGAATTAGAATGAAAGTAGTGTATCAGCTTGCCTCAGACGGCTGAGGAAAACACTGACTTATTCCTAGACAGGAATTAGCCACGCTTCAGAAGCCTTTTGGTGCAGGAAAGTATACTTGCATCTTGGAATAAAGAGGCATTTCTCAAGGCATATGTTTAGGGGTTTTTTTTTAATGTTAGTGAGACCTACCTACATACCAACGGTGTGAGTGAACTCTGAATTTCAGATCAAATTAATACAATTGTGTTGTTAAGTAACTAATATAGGCTATACCATCTTTACTTAAGGTAAATACTTTTCTCCAAAGAAATGAAAAAATACAAATAACTCAGCTTTCGGATTTCAAAAGTTTGCAAGAACACAAATATTCTTTCAATTTTAGAAGCATTTTTTTCTTTTTTTTCTTTTTCTTTTTTTTTTTTTTTTACACGCTGCAGTTTGATTTATACTTCTAAATTAAGTACAAGTGACTGTTCTAAAGATATTGTTTGTCTTCTAGGATACAAACTGATCATGATCATATTTATAACCAAACATTTATATATACACTTCAGAAAGCATAATTAATAATGCTGTATTAGTGAAAAAAAAAAAAGCCTAATGAATTGAGTTTGACTATAAATATCCAGCAGAGGAGGCTAGATCTGAACATAAATCTGATCAGATAAGACTGTTTTGCTGTATATATATCTTTAAATTATAGCATCAGAGGTATAAAAAAAATGTAAAAGTCTGATAGGGTTAACCTGAAGAAAGTACATTTTCTGAGGTTTTTGAACATTTAGAGAATGCAAAAACTTGTGGGAGTTGGGCAGATGTTGAGAGGGAAAGTGTTTGTGTTTGGATGAAAACCTGAAGTCACCCTGAGAAAAAAACCAGAGACATCACATTAGGTTATTTTCTCTGTTGTAATGCAGGTCGGAAACCCAAGCTGCTGCAGCATAATTAGTGTTTTCTTCTCACCCCACCCAGTGAAATCCCCAAATCTTCTGTAAGGGCAACCTGAGAAACACAGCCAAATGGAAAGTGCTTTTCTCAAATCACTTAAGAGTACAAGCAGGTAAGACTTCGAGCCCCTCGCCCCTGTCTGATAGAGACACTTCACTCTCACTCTCTTACTGAGCAGTGTGTCCCTTTTACAGCTGTTTGACATTCTGCCTGTCTGAGCAACAGGAGATGACAGAGCCCTGTCATTAACACAGGGCTCTGTGCACACACCTGGTACTGCTCACAAGTGCCCGGTCTGCTGAACTTCATCTGATTTATAAGCAACTCAAGAAGGGTGTTAGCACAAAAGGACATGACCTAATTATAAAAAGAGGGAGAATATGTAAGATGGGAAGGAAAGCAGCTGCTTACATTAAAGTAGCTCATCTGGAAGTCTGCTTGACTAGAGCTTTCAACTCCCACAGATTCCTGCAATATCCAATTTTTAGTTTGGAAATAGATTCAGAGACGACAAAAGAAATCAGAATACTTTCTTACAGAATCTTCATTCATTCATTCTGTGATTATAAATGTATATGGGCTAAACAGAACGTGTATATGCGGAGTCATTAGATGTATTTTTTCTACCTGCTTTACAGTATGTCTTCTCCTTAAAAAATGCTGATTATGGCACTTTTCTTGAATTGTGAATATATATAGTCGCATTGTCTAAAGATATCATGATCTTCTGTCTTATTTGGATCCCTTTGAGACCATTGGAAATAACGAAAGTGCTCTGCATTCTA
The DNA here is from genome assembly GCA_013399855.1 of Oxyruncus cristatus. Classification (NCBI taxonomy): domain Eukaryota; kingdom Metazoa; phylum Chordata; class Aves; order Passeriformes; family Cotingidae; genus Oxyruncus; species Oxyruncus cristatus. The sequence continues at coordinate 1,170,155 of VXAY01003532.1, read as the reverse complement.
GCACTTTAAATTACATTTCAAACTTTCCTGAGGAAAAAGCTCTGAAAAAATACATCCAGGTAACATGCTCTGTCTATGCCTGGCATTACAGATGAAAATCTGTCAGATAAAAGGACCCTTTCAAGAAGTTATCCTTTTAGTCATCAGCTTATGGCAGCACCAAGATTCTTTTAGTAAATAGATGCAGGACCTAAGGGATGCCTGTAATGCCGAAAGGCCCAGATCTGAACCACCTGATTTTTTTAGCCTGTTTGAACGAACATGGAAAGCTCACTCTTACTTCTGTTAATGAATATCCAAGACACAAACCCCTGTGAGGCCAGGGAGGTCTTGCTTCCATTTGGCAAGTTTCTTAAGGGAAGAAGGGAAGTGAGGATTAAGAGCTAACTTTTCATCACCTAAATGATGCACAGGTCAATATTAGCAAACACAGCGGCATGGGATTTGTCTGATTAGATGAGGACATTCACATCTGAACTAGTCATAAGAGGAAGATGGGCACCTGATCAGCATACTCAGTGAAGTTTAAAGTAAGATTTATATCACTGCAGAAATCCAAAATTTAGTTTTTTGGTTGTTTTGTGGTTTGATTGGTGTCCTTTGGTTCTTTGTTTTTTTTTAAAGCTGTGATTTACTTGACCTGGTTCATCTCAATGGCTACAATTACAGTTTTAACAATACTTATCTAAAGGCAGGTGAAAGAGGTTCTACATGAAGTGTTTATGACACAGGGATTCCAATTCACTCAGCAGCACAGCTGACTGTTAATGCAGTGAAGTGCAAGTTAACACCACCCTACCACAGGCCCACTGCCTACACATCTAACCACGCACTTGTAAGTACAGGTCCCAGATTAATCCAAAATGGAACCTGACAAAAAGAAGATTGCTTTTGGAGGAGCAAATCTGCTCACTGTTCCTCAGGCTTCCCACATTTTACATTTAAACATTATTAAGTAAAATCCATGAGGCAGTCCTGGGAGCAGGGATGAGATCCAGCCCTCTCCTTTCCCTCTTCCCCTGGGAATCCCAGTGCTCAAAGTATTGCAAAAACTAACTCCACCTTTTTCCTTTCCCTAGCAAAAGTGATCCAGGTTGTCTTCAACAACAGAGGATGTAAAGTCATCGTCCCACCATTTTCAATCATCTGCTCCAAGTCTGAATTCCCATGGACTACGTTTAGAGCTTTTGCTGGTTTTACCAGTGCTCAAAGCACTAGACATTGCATCTGTAGCTGTTGTTTTCTGTTGTATAGTGGTGTATGGCTCTGAGTATTTACCATCCAGGAGCTCCATAACAGCATCCCAACTCCCCGCACAACCAGTTAAGACCAGGACTCACATGATATTTGGCAGTTCCCATCTCTCTGTTGTTTATACTGGGAGATAAGCAGAAAACATAATTTTTAGCAAACATACTTACTTTTTAATTACTCTTCTCACCATCAATTTTAGGCTTGGGCTATTATCAGTAAAGAATTGATGAACAAACTTTCCTGTTAAGGAAATGTGTAGTACTGCAATTATCTTGCTCCTGGACAGTCCAGTGGTAACACGGACTGGAAATGTGACTTAGCAAAGAGTTTAAAGAAGCCTATGGGACCTGAAGCCATTGGTATGTGGTCATCTGTGTCCCAAGGCATATATTGTTGCTCACAACAGCAAGACAGAAATTCTATTTCAATCACTGACATTCCCCACCCTGTATATTTACTAAAGCATTTAAAATCTAGGATTGTCTCTTCACTACAGCATGAATTAACTTCTAGAGCTACTTGATAAGAGAGGGAAAATACGAAGAATGCTAAAAGGTGGATGGATGTGCTAGTCATAGCAGTTCCTCTCGCATATAGGAGGTGGAGCACATGACCTCATAACACTGGCAAGTCATAAAAATACCACTCTGGAAGAGGTGTGGAGGGACCTAACTTTCTAGAAGATGAGAGTTTGAAGCAGGCACATAATACATTGTCCCTTGTTCACAGGTGGGAAACAGGTGATCCTTGAAGTAAGTTTTAAAATAACTATTCATTGCTGTAAGTTGACACTGACAAGTTTGATGTGGAAAACTACAGCCAGCAAGGTCATGAAGCGAGAAAGGTGAGAAACAAGACTATGTCATAAGGTGTCAAACGTAAAGATAACCCCCCATACCTGAAACCTTGTTGAATCAAAGAGAATGAATACTTTAGAACTCTCAAAAGGGAACAGACAGGAGTCCCAGGCACCAGGGTACGTTATCAGCATAGGAAACTAGAGAACACGATGGTCTATGAGTGAATGCAGCAGGAGGCACAGCTTTTGTTTGAACTGAGTCCCAAACAGTGCTCTTCTACACCACCACCACACTTCTGGGGTACTGTCTTCACATTATTATCAGTTAACTTTGGAAGTTGGTTACATCTGCTGGGGATCTACACATCTGCACTGCTATGAATGTTTTAGACTGTGACTGTTTTTACTGTGACTGTTACCTGAGTATGTAACACTAGTAATTATCGGTAAGAGGAATGTCATGAAGGCACAAAAAAACATATTGGCTGGTCAGGTTGAGTTAAGCTCTTGGAAAAGACTGGTTTACAGAAGGATGCTGTATTTCAAATAGTTTGAAGCCAAGAGAGCCAAATATCTCTGGGAGGTGTCTGGGGTCTATATAGAGTTTCTGGGTAAAAGGAAAACTGTATTAGGAGAAAAATACATTACTTTTGCCATCTTAGAAAGGGAGGGATATATAAGGGAGAAAATTAAGAAACCCACAGGAAAAAAAGAGTTCTGCGTAGGGTCCTGGCACTCCACATTTCGGAAGGAGTGGGGTGGAGAAAACACACCATAAATGCAGAGCCCCCCCCCCCGTAATGACTCTTCCAGGCATTTCTGGAGAAGATGCAGGAGGTAAATACGTTGCTATTTAGCTTTGAGAAGATGCAAAATCTTAACCAATTTAATCTTATCCCTTATTGGCAACATATCTGCTGGGAACTATTTCTTGTCCAACAATGGCTCAAAAAGGAAGGGGGAGAGAAGTGAGAAAACTGCTGAACTGCAAAAGATCAGCACTTCCCTCTTCTCACCTTATGACTTCTTGATAGGAGTGAGAACAGACACTTTCATCAGATGCTGCTTCCAAGTTGCAAAACCATCACCAAAGTTAAAGAGTAGCCCCAACTAAAGGGGAGAAAGAAGAGCAAGTGTGAAGCAAGTTGCTAGTCAGCATTCATGTTCCTGCTGACATCACTCAGCTAGAACTGACTGAGCAGCAAAGTCCCTGGCAATCAGTTCATCCATGGCCTACGTGCACAGGCTGCAGTCACAAGAAATCATCACTTTCATGGTGCAGGATGACAAGAGGAGCAGAAGCATGAAATTACCTTCAGTAAGTACCTCAGTTTATCATTTGCTCAGTACTGTTGTCCATGGATGAGCAAACTGAACACTGGTCTGTATGATGTAAAAAAAGAAAAGTTCTATCAGAATTAAATAACTCAGTGATTCTCTAAGACTGACAACTATTCTGATAGATTCAACAACAACTGGCACTACTTCCATTGGAATAAACCATGCCCAAAACGCCAACCTTTGACCTAGTAATCAGGTCTCAGAGATGGAAGATGGCCAAAATCCACACTTTTGAAGAGAGTTCATATCTTGGTACTTGTCCTCAAGACCTAAGATTTGTACCAGGACACCGAAGATGTGACGGTCATGTTGCACTGTCACAGGCCACCAGGACTCTCTGCTCCAGCCAAGAAACCATAAAAGCAGATGTTGTCTGACAGAGTAGATGATGAAAGCTGACTGATATAGATGTTAGTTACTGGAAGAAGGTTGCAAGATGTATTTTACCTAAAACAGAAGTGAAATTTACCTTCTTTAAAGGAAAGATAACAAATAAGAGACCATTGCAGAGATCTGTATAAGTTGTGTATCAGTTTCCATAAAACTAATTATTTTTATGAGCAAACCTTTTTAAAAAATCTAAATGCATTTTTGAAGATTTAAACATTCATGAGAAGTTTAGAGCCTGTTTCAAACAGTCTGTTATTTGTCAAATTTATTCTTTTAAAATAATGAAGATACTGAAATGTAAAATAGATGCAAAAGCCTCTAAAATTGTCAGCTTTTATCACTCAAAAATAACAGGCACATTGATTCCTTAAAAATGCATTAAATTTAATGTTAAATTTATTCCTGAACCTGTTGAGTTTCCAGTATATGCTCTGATCGTAGGCTTGGCTATGTCTTCCCACCCATCTTAGAACATTAATCACTTCTGTTTTCTTACACCTAATATGGATGTTAGCAGAAAGCCTTCTAATCCTTTTGCACTTAGAACCGAGGTGATCTGTAGGTTGTGACAAAAGAAAACAACACACATTAACATATATCTATTTATAAATACATGTAAAACGCATGCTCCACTGAGCAACAGGAAAGAAAAAACCCACCCACCTCAGGTGAATCCTCTTTTAATCCGAAGGACTACCTTAGGTTTTCCCTTCTTTACAATTCCACCTTCAAACACAATCCAAACTCCTACAGACCTCAAGAGGAGATTTGCATATGCAAGCACAGGAGCAAGGGGGACCTCTGGGCTTGATTAACCACCGGTGAATGGAACCTTTAACTTCACAACAAGCAAACAATGGACTAGTTGCACAATAAGTGTGTGCCAAAGCCTTCCATATTGGCTGCAAAAAAAAAATCACTTAAAAACCTTTCATCTGCAGCCACTGTAAAATCATTTTGGGGGTGGGGCCGAAAATCTCATCACTGAGGAAAACGACTCCACGTACAGGATTGGGGAAAAAAAAAAAAATTAAGGATCAGCTTCATTACACGAACCAGCGAAAGGGTGAGGTCATGCCTGTGCCGGGCCATAGTTCATGCGACACTACAATTTTCCAGAGATACAATTTCATCGTCTTCCTAACTAATCTGAGGTTACTTTTGATACAGAGAAAAGAAAAAGATACAATAGATCAAACCGTGCCCCACCTTTCTCCCCCCGCCCTC
>VXAY01003532.1:1080495-1155983 GCA_013399855.1 Oxyruncus cristatus | reverse complement strand
AGGAGGTTGTAGCCAGGTGGGGGTTGGTCTCTTCTCCCAGGCAACCAGCAGTAAGACAAGAGGGCACAGTCTTAAGCTGGCCTTAAGGTTAGATATTAGGAAGAAATTCTTTACAGAGAGGGTAATCAGGCATTGGAATGGGCTGCTCAGGGAAGTGGTGGATTCTCCATCCCTGGAGGTTTTTAAGATGAGACTGGATGTGGCACTTAGTGCCATGGTCTAGTAACCACGGTGGTGTTGGATCAAGGGTTGGACTTGATGATCTCAGAGGTCCTTTCCAACCCAGCTGATTCTATGATTCTATGATTCTATGACTCTATGATTCATTCCTGTGCTGCTCATGCACAGTCAGAAATGTGCTCCTTGCCCTGCTCCTTCAACTCGTAGGGACCAATGGTAGCAGCATCTCTTAGCAAGGGGCAGGAAGAGCCTTTCTCTTCTGTCAAAAAAATGCTCTGTAGTTACTAGAAAGAAAAAATGTCAGACTGAAAGGAAATATCCTACAGGCTAGACCTGTTGCCACATGTTGCCAACTGGATTACAATACCTTATTTACAAAATAAATTTCCACAAAGCATTACCAGAGCCCCTTTGGTCTGAGCAAAGATGGAGAATACACACAGCATCCAGGGCTGAGGCTGCAACAAACTCTTAATGCAAATGTTTCCCAGTGGTTTGTAAATGGCACATCTGCAAGTGATGAACTACACTTGTAATATAGATCATTAAACCCTATAGAAATGTGCTTCACAGTCTGTATAAGGCAGAAAAAACCCTTTTGTTTTGCCTTAACCACATAGGCCAACTTAAAAGAGGTGTGTTAACAGTCCACAAATGGGCAAAGGGAAACTTAACCATTTATGAATATTTTCTTTATTCTCATAGCTGCTTGTTTCTCTTAATTTTTAAAACTTGCATGGGATTTCTTGTGGCTTAACAGAACTTTAACTTTTAACTTATGAGTAGTCATTAACATTCCTCCTGATTTTGTTTCCCTAAAATGATTGAACTTATATTTGATTACTCTCTGAGAACCAAAGTGTATATTTTTAAGAATACGTGTTTTCTGACAACAGAGTCTAACTAGTTGTGATGGAAAACTATTGAAACCTCGAAGAGCTATTAGTTCAGTTTGAAAATTTCTGCATTAGTCTCAGTCATTAATAGTTTTCAAGTTATTTGCAGCTGTATTTGATGGCAAGATTTCTTTAAGGGAAGTAAATGACAAGATCCTGACTGTCAGCAAAGGTGCCTATTCTAGTACATGTTCATTAGGAACTGAAGTTTCTGGTATTCAAAACATTCCTATTTTTGTCATTTGAAGTGAGTAGGTCCTCACTGCAACTGAATCTTTTATAGATGAGACCTGGCCAAGAAAAGCCTGCAAGGGTCTGCCTGCAGTGTCTCTTCAGTGACTGAGGGCCTAGCAAGGCCCACCAACAAGGAACTGTCCAGGCATTTAACATTCTCCCCAGGCCAACCTTAGGCAATAGCTGTCCTTCACTATCCGATGTACATCTGGGCTATGATACACTCCTAAATTTTTATTTCTGCTCCTTGACAAGTCTGTCTATTTTGACCTGACACGAGTCAGAAGTGCACCACTGCAGCAAGAAAAGCAAATCAAATCCTGGGCTGCATTTGCAGGAATGTTATTGGCAGAGATAGAGATGTGATCCTCCCATTCTACCCAGTGCTTGTTGGCCACACCTGGAGTCCTGTGTCCGGTTCTGGTCACAATGAGTCAAGAAACACATGGACAGACTAGAGAGAGTCCAAAGGAGGGCCACAAAGATGATCAAAGAGCTGGAGCTTTTTTATCCCTGGAAAGCTCAGGCCAACCTCATCACAGTATTCCAGTATTTAAAAGGTGGCTATGAAGGGGATGGAGGTTCTCACTTCACAGGGAGCCACATGGGGAAGGCAAGGGGCTACAGGCAGAAGTTGCACCAGGAGAGGTTTCATTGGGATATAAGATAGAAACTTTTTACAGTGAGAACAAACATTCACTGGAACAACCTCTCCAGGGATATGGTAGAGTCCTCATCACTGGAGGTTTTCAAGATGTGAGTGTACAGGGCGATAGATAATCTGACGCAGGTTCCCTTTCCCATGAAAGGTTGGACCAGATGATCTTTTCACGACCCCTCTGACCTGGACTATTCTGTGATTTTATGACATGCTCCACTACCATACTTCGTACTAAAGACTCCTTTCCTTCTTTGCTTTTGGTCTTGCCATAAACCACAGTCTTATCTTGCTCTTCAGACTAGTTCATCCACTGGTTTTTAATCTTGGATTACTTCTGCTGTGATCCTGTCTCTAGTCCTGACTCAACCTAGGCAAAGTTTCTTTAAGCTGGCCTGCTTCAGTGTGCTCAGTGTTCATGCAAAGCACTGATCACATCTCTCCAGTCCTCACTCTGCCACGTTTCATATTTATTTATCTCAGAAATCTTCCAGGCCTTTTTCCATGCCAGAGATACCCAGGCTCTTTTGTACTTTTTCCACCACTTGTTATCCACCAGATGATGCAAATTCTTATTTCTCCAACAGTGCTTCACATCCTTCTGTTGCCAGCCACACTCTCTTTGTGTTCTCAGTCCCTCCCAGGGCTGCTGTGTGCCCCACGTGCTGTTGTATGAAGCTTTGCTGTTCTTTTCATCTTTTGCATGGCCCTTTATTTTACTTTTCCTGTCATGACCTTCACTGCTCTTTTTCTCCCCACTCCACAGGTACTGCACGTCTTCTGTTCTTTCCCTGTAAGAGTTCTCTGTTTCGTACCATTTGCAACACTCTGCCTGTACTTTTTTGTCTTTCTCTTCTGTTGAAAAGATACGACTTACAGCCTACTAGAATTTTAAAACTTTATTTGGCACATCAGCAGACCTGAAGTGTGGATTAATGTTATGTTCAGAGCTTCAAGTTACAAAGAGGGAAATAAATAGTAGTGTCCTATTTCAGTCTAACTCTGAAGGATTTTCATTTGTTCTTGAGTACAGAGATTACCATTCCCAAACTGTAACTGATGATGTTCCCTAAACTGACAACATTTTTTTGGGCCAGTCTTGGTCCCAACTCCTTCTTCGTATAACACTAGAGTAGGAGGAAGAAAGGCAGATGTGACTGCTGTCCAGAGTAATCCTTGAATTAAAAGAGTTGAGGTTCATACAAAATAGAACCACGGTTTTGCAGGCCCTTAATGTGTTGGAGCATGCCCCTGGGTATTGCACTCCCGTGATCCCTAGATGGCAACATGGCATAATACCAACCTTCACCAAACAGCTACAGCAGTCCTGAAGGTACTTTAACTTGCTCCTGTGGCTGATTTTGGCCTCAGCAGTCATATCCCCCCTTCAGCTTGAGTCTTGCTCTGAGAGCAGCTCAGAAAGAACTGAATTTTAGTGTCTTTCATTTGAAACTTCTGTCTATCGTTTTAGATGTTGTAGGTTTCCGCTGAGCCTGTTGTTTTAAAAGGCCAAGTCTTATAACTCCCTTAAGTGCTGTTTTTTCATAGCTACACCAAAACTTGAAGGAAAACCAGTTTATCTAAGGGTGAAAATTTTCCTTGTGACTACTAGGTTTTATTGCAAGAAAAGACAAACAACCAATATAAGCCTTATAAAGCTCTTTGTGCAACACAAATCAGAAGGTAAGAAATAATGTTGGCAATCTATGGAAGGGCCTAAGAACAGCAGCTTCTAAAATATCAAAACAAAAAAATCAAAATTGGAAAAACGGAATTGAAAAATAGCCCTGAAAATTTGTTCCACATTCTGTTACAGAATCTTTAAATCAACAGCCCTGGGAAAAATAAGTTAAAAATCCTTCCATGTCTCTACGCATGCACAAATGTACAAAACAATCTCAAGCAACTACTTCGAGAATCTTTGCCAAAACATATCTCAGTAACCTTTGCATTCAACCCAATGATACTTTTTAAACAAGAAGTAAGGCATTACATAGGTTTTACACTGTTTTGTTGCCTAATAACTTTCAAGTCATTATTCTATGCTATATGTTGTTTCACATTGTCAGGGACTGGTTCTAGATATTAGAGCAGAATCTGGTATAAAGTTATTTTAGTATCTGTCTTGTAAAAAATTACAAAAAGAGTATCTATTTTATTGTAAATATATCGTGTCTTACTAACCCAAAAGAACAAAGAAACCTGTGATTGCTGAGTATGTCTTCTAATCTGTAATATAGTATTTTCTGATTCCAATGTATGCTTGGTATAATTACTAGGTTTCAAATGGTAAAACTCCCTTGATAAAACTATTAAAAATACCCTAATTTTCCAGCTAGGAATATTAAAAGGACCTCGTGGCGTCTGGCGGGTTATGTCCCACATTTTGCTGCATTTCCTTTTTTCCTATTCTAGGTTCATGTCCATCCATGCAGTAGTGGCTTGTCATCAGTACTAACTACTGCAGCTGAAGAACAGTTCCATGCCTGGAATGGGTAAGTGACTGAGAGAATGGTTGGAGTATTAGAGTGTGGTCTTATTTCGTAAGGAGCTGGTATGCCTTCAGTCCCAAAAACATGATTTCTGACTCAGCTTACAATGAAATCACATACAAGACCTTTTAATTACAGCATTGACTGATGAAGTAGTCTCTTCTGAGTTAATTTCTTTGGATGTGCATCATAGTAACTGCAGATATACTGAAGAAGCCAGGATGGCTGCAGCCCACCTCCTGTGCAAATATCGCCTGGTGCAATGTGTGTGAACCACACATATCAATCATGGCTAACAGCTTTGAAACTTCCTTTCACATCCCTGTTTCCCCAGTGGTTGCTTTAACCCCTGTTTCCCCAGTGGTTGCTTTAACCCCTTGCAGCAAAGTATTGGCCACTGAGTTGCAACCGTACTGAAGTTTTCTCGGCCTCTCAAATTGTGAGGTGAGCCCTGATGGCCACTCTCCCGTATTTAGCTGCACATAGGAGCATTATTTCAAACGTGAATGATAGAGAAAACTTTCTTATTTAGAGCCTTGCAGCTGTGTGGAAGCAGATGATGGTACACAGGTGGATACTATAGTTACTTGATTTGAAAACAAAATGTTAAAAATCAGCAAAGTACCTTCTGTGTATTTGCCACATGGGGTGTCTAAGGCTAATGCCAGAACACTCACATACAGAGTAATAATTTCTGTGTGGTAAGGAGAAGTGTTCTGAGAATCAGCAGTGAGGGTTTAGTGTCTACTGTTGGCCAACAAATTACATGAATTGATGCATGCAGAGATGCAGCAGATTTTGTTCAGACATTAAGAAATAATGAAGCTGGGCTCAAAAAGATTAGATAGTTTCGCCAACATTTATATCTCCTGTAAAGAGATAAACTTATGAAGAATTGAAGTGAACTATGAACTAAGTTCATGTTGCTTGGAAGTACTTTATAAGACTGGTAATACTTTCATGCAAAGTACTTCACAAGCACTGTGAACTCACCACTGAGTTGAGCTCAATTATTTTACACAAGAGAGAGCTGAACTCCCACATGCTCTTCTTAGGTGCTTTTTATAAAGCTTTAGAACAGACCTTTATTTCAGGTAGACTTAAGACATTTGTCAGAGGTGATAGTTATAAATGTTTCTGTCACAATGAAAAAAAAAAGCAGCTTACATGGGTTTACTTGGTTTTAGTCTCATTTTCTTTTCTTAGCCAAAAGTCCTTCTCCCCACTGTTAACACATTTTTCTTATTACTCACTGGATATAATCTGATCTATCACTAGTTAACCTACTCACACTTCATTGAATTTCCTCATTTCTCAAGCAGCACAGCAAATGGACTTGAGAGACTATTGAGCCTGCAAAAAATCAAACGGACTTTATCACTACAGTATTAATAAGCTTAACATCTTGGGAAGAAAGGAAGAAAAGACTGAACATATCTAAGTTTCAGAGCAAGAATTCTCCTACAGTTAAATATAAAATGGAAGAAAAATCAGATGCTTTAAAAAGCCTGTGAGTAAAGAGTTTTCTTTTTGAAATGAAGCAATACTAGTCAAAGGCTTGAAATATTAAGAATATTGGATTTTATGAGCCTTAAAACTGCTATATAAACTGTTAATCCTGCTCCAAAGGTATTAGATAAGATTAAACATTATAAAAAATATAAACATTTATATATATATAGTTTTATTATTGGGGCTTTTTTGACTTGTGAATTTGCCTCTAAGCTAATTTGCATCACCTTTCTAATACTTCAGCTTGATAATGTTCGATGATTCATTAACACTTTTATTCTGTATATCTACATCAGAAGATTTTAGGTCCTTTGCATAAGTATAACATTAGATCCTAGTAATAGATAAATGATATACTTATGTAATTAATGAAAGATTAATTATATTTAAACTAAAAGTACTCAATGAATTTTATATAGCATGATAATTGTTTACAGTTTCCATATCTTAAGTCAATGCTTTTTTTCAGTTTAAGTTCTTTGCAGCAATAAGTTCAATGAATATGTAGGAGAACTAAGGGCCTGCAGACCAAATTGGCACAATCCTACATTAAAATACACCTTTATGCCTATTTTCTCCTTGATATACTCACTTTATTTTTTATACTGACTAGGTGATACACTTGCATGTAAAATTACTAAGAATATCCTTTTTTTTCTTTAATGATACAATTTAAAAGTAAAATTCTTTAATAAAATTCTGAAATAAAGAGCAGTTTGTCAGCTCCTTTGCAGTCACCCAGACGAGTACTGACATGAAGGACCTCATTCTTTTAAGATAAACTTGTCAAGGAGATCAAAGTCAAATTTAAGAGTTTTAATGCAGTGTAAAAATGTATTGAAGTATCATTACTAAATGGCTACAGGTAAATGCAAGATTATTCTTTTCTAAGCTGTCTTTTATGTCTGTGCTTACAGAAGCCTTCTTGAAGTTGACTGATACCTGGGCAGCGCCTGACATATACTTCAAACCATTGATTCATCATTGTACCTGTGGCTTGGTAATTGAGCAATGGCATTTGATACTTCTTCTGAATTTCAGGAATCTCTTATTTCAGCAAAACTTCCTTGCCATTCGGAGTAATGTCACTTTGAGATGTCCCTTGGAGTGAATACTTTCTTTAAATACTTCGTGGCCTTTCTCTTTACTCAATTGATATTGTCTTTTTATTCCCTTTATTTCAGCTCATCTGCATTGTAGTAGGGTCCAGAACTCCTTTCCTTCTCTACAGCTTTCCCCTACAACTTCCAGCAGGGCTTCACAGCAGGTTTCATGGGAAAATTTAGTCTTTACTGTCATGCACTGCAGTCCATCTCTAATACTTTTTTGAACCTCCTGGCCAGTTTCAACCATATCTGACAGAGGAAGAAGCTGTGCTTATGTCAGTCTGCTTTTTGTACGCATAATTCAAATATCTAACCACAATCAGAGTTCTGTGAACTACTAGAGTGATATGCATTTATGTAAATACATTCAGCTCCTACTTATTCCATTAAAACAGAGAGATATCATATTAATACCCCCACTGAAGGCATTCTTATAAAAAATAAATGCCCATAGAAGTTCTACAGTGGAGACTCAGCTTCTGTCATTCCAATATTTTTAGATAATTTTAAGTTTTTATTACTTACAGTGTGTTTATAAGAAAATACCATTGACTTTGGGAAATAAGTATTTTTTTAACAGTTTGTTTGTCTAGGTAGAATCATATCCTAAGCTACTAGAGGGTTTTAATAAAATAGATGTTTTCTCATATGCCCTTCACCCCATTTGTGGAACTGGAGAAATCAGTGAGAAGCCTAGTCGTGTTACTTTGAGAAATAAAACGTGTTTTCTGACAAAGCTAGTATTACCCTTTCAAATAAATGTAATTTTAAATAACATAGAACAATATATTAGATTTTAAACACATGCTGGACAAGAAAGGACCTCCATAAACCAGAAGTTCTGGGTGGCTGGGAAAAGCAGAGCTTTCATGGTATCAGGGAAATATTTTCTTCGGGGTGAAAACACAGCAATGACACAATTAGCAGGCACGGAGAAGAGCACAGGAATCCAGGCCACACACGGACCGTGAGTGCTTTCGCCTGTTGGGCTGGCACAGGCTCGCTGTGCTCTGCAATGTAAGAAAGTGAGAACAGCCAGAGAGTGAAGTGAAATGTCAGGCAGCTGCTGCTAAGGACAGCGGGTACCTGGGGAGGAACACAGGGAACAGGCCAAGTGCAGAGTGATCCCTGCATGGGTGTGAACACACTGAGCTGCTGACGGGTGGGGAGGGAGAGAGGGAGGGAGCTCTGGAGTTGTTTCTGCAGCTGGTTCACAGTGCTCATTATTTACCAAGGGACATATGCTCTGTGAATTTGTGAAGCATATTCAAAAGGCACTTTTATATTTTGAGTTTCTATAGTAGAAATTATTTCCAGTTGGACTTAATTGGTAAATGGCTGACTGGTTTTCTGATCTGCCCTGTTTCTTTCATTTTAGAAACATGAACAATAATTTCCAACTCACATTCTGCAATCACTCCTAATTCTATACCTTTATTGTATCTATCGGATGAGAAGGATTCTGTTATATTTTTGGGAGACAACAAGTAAGTTCTTTACTTGAAGTGGAGCAGTTCAGTGCCTCTTGTTATCTTTTCCACCTTTCTCTGCACCTTTCCTACTTTTTTGTTCCTTCTGAGGTAGGACTGCCAGAGACAGATGTGGTAGTCAAGATGTGGACATACCATCCATGCATGCAGTAGGACAATGATGTTTTCTTCTGAATTTTAGTTTTCTTTGCTTATTATCCTCTGCTTATTTTTATTTCCATAATCTAATAGATTTCAACATTATTTACTTCGTACTTAGAGTTATTTCTCTTCGAAGAACTAACCACAATAACACCAATTTTTTTCAGGAGAGGGTAGAGGAATTAATAGTAACTTAGAATCTGTTTTTACATACATGCAATTTCACTTTATTTTCCCAATGTGCACTTACGGAAGTTATGGTTACTCCTCTCCAGGTATATCATATTTATCCATCTGTCCTTCAACCTTATATCTGTAATAGTTTCTACCAATAGTTTTCCCAATATGGAAGTCAGTCTTAGGAGCTTAGAGTTCCCAGGATCATATTGGGAGCCCTGTGAAAGGGTCATATTTCTTATACTTAGTTTCCTTGGTAATGAGATTTTAGAACTATTAGGTCTAGTATTGTCACATTTTGAAGCAGCGACTTGGAATTTGGCAACAGAACTTCTCTGATATTAGTGATGCACATTTGCTATTTTTATGAGTGCCATCAAATTTCGGCCAAATAAGCTCTGGAAAAACAATTCCTATCTGTTCAGTAAATACTATTAGATTTTCCTTAACTATAAGCCATCCAATTTTATTGCTTTTACTCCTATATGGAAATTGTGTATGGTTTATAGTATTTAGAAAGACTGTATCTATGTGTAACATTCTCCATTACATACTCCTGTATATTAATTGGACTCTTACTCTGCTGTGCCTCGTAGGTAGTGAGGTCGTCAGATCCTTCCGGCTGTTGCTCTGTCCCTGCCTCCCTGCTGGCCAGCAAAGGGGGAGCTTAGTCTGAGGACTCCAGAGCTCAGCAGAATGCCCAACATTTCTGTCATTGTACGGAAAGTTACTGTGTTGCTAAAACTGAGACTGTGGGTAATGTCTGAGGCTTTCCTTGTTCAAACATTAACGTGTGGAGAGCTTGCAGATGCAGAGTGACTGGAGTACAAGTCTGCTGGGAAGCTGCGTATTAAAGAAGACAAAGAGAATGTGATTGACAGGAGAAAACAAAAATTGAATGTCTAAGGAAGGAGAAACCCCTCTGGGAGTTTGGAATTGATCCATAATTTTTGCAGTCAACATGTGCATCTGCCATCATCAAATAGCTTTGAAATCAATGACAAGGTATGTGACCTCTCCTTTGATTCTCTGTATCGAAGACAGCAACAGTTTGCTGGGCAGTTGCCTGTGCTGACGATCTGAATGGTCCAGTATTGTTCAGATCCTGTGTGGGTATAAATGTATTCACACAAGACAAAATTTCTGGAGAGGCAGGGCAGAGAAGTTAGTATGTTTGTATCTTTCTCTCCCTTTTTTTTGTTTTTTTTTTTTTTCTTTAAATGTTTGGAAAGTTATATGCATATTAAAATAAAAAACAACACAGAAAGACCAATTTTAGAGACCTTCTAAAGTTGCAAGTTTCTAATTCAAGAAGCTATTGTGTGTGCAACCTTCATTTGGAAAACTTCTACAAGCCTGATGGTGGTCACTTAGTGCTTTTTCTACAAGATCCCTGCTTCCTTCAGTGCATAAAACCTGATGTGCAGGGAATGAAGATGCCTCTGATAATTCCCAGATAATTTGTTTTCAGAATATGTAAAGTGAATGTGAAGTGAATGAGGTAGAAATGTGTCTCAGAAAAACAAAGGGTTCGGGCAGCTGCACAGTCCCCCAGTAGGCCCGAATTTCTGTCTTCCTGTCTGATCCTGGCCCAGTTACTCTAATAAAAATTGTAAAAGTGGTGGAAGGTACAATTTGGAAATATCACACGTGAAATCAGTGGGAACCCAGATCAGAACACAGTAAGTGCTAACACGGGAAAAATCAAAGCTCACTTTGGACTTTCAAAATAGGTTGACATTATTTATTTTGCTATCTTTACACTCATGGGTAAAATTACACCATCACCTCATCCATCATACAAAGTGTCTCTGAAAATGCATGAATTAATGTTTGTGAAGTACTCACAGTGGTGACCTGCATTGTAAAGGAAAAGGAAAAAGCAATAAGGAAATAATAATCCATTTCCAAAGCATTGTTTGCAAGTTTTGTAATGTATGCCAACAATTTGAATGAAGTTACCAATAACTATTGGTTTAGGGAATCCCATTATGTAAACTGAAGATGTTTCAGGTACATGATGATATATGAATTTTTCCATGAGAGCTTATGACATGTGAAGTACAAAAGAGTAGGAACTAAAGTTATATGTGCAAAATTAAATGGGCATTTCCTAACCTGCAAGTACTTGACCATGCAACAATAAATATTTAAATACAGCTTACGTGCAAGTTCAATACTTCTATTATAACCTAGTCTAGTATCCTGTCCAGGATTGTGGACCTTGTATTAATTATGATGTATGAATACCTAGGCCATGTGCTTTTACAAGCTGCTCAGCAACTACCTTTTCAAAGTGAGTCATCACATTCATCTCTTTGTCTGGCTGCACGATTTATATCTTGGCAAAGATACAGTATAATGAAGAGAGAATGGATAAAATAAATACGCAGTTGCAAGGGTTGCATATTTTTGCATTTTAAAATCATTAGCTATGATTATTTGCGCTTGCTTTACCCAATTTATTGTGCAAATGCTACTCTGTTTCATTGTGGACATTATGGCAGGGATGGGGTTTCTGTTTATGCAGGGATGATTTCTCTCTCACTGGAGCTGAGCACCCGGAATGGAAATGATACGTGCATGTCAAGGAGTGCTATTTAAATTTTCAGTTAATGAGCTTATTCCACAGTAGTGTTGTATCTTAAGCTTCACCTCGAATTTAAATTTCACCTAAGTAGGTTCTTTTTAATCTGAGAATTTTCTATTACAGAAATTGCCTTGTGCACTTAGCACCACCCCTTTCCTCCACATTTTGGAACAGAATTTTCTCTGGGTCTTTATGTGTTTGGAAAGTCCCATGTACTGAAAAAAACATCCATTTTTTACTCACAGGGTGAAAAGGATAATCCCCTTTCCCCTGCCTGAGGAGCACTTGTGGTGCCTGTTTGTGTGTGGCGTTAAAGCACCTCCTGTTGCCCGTGTGGAAACTGGAAGTATTTACGTTGGAAGGGACACACAGTGACACTTTGATCACTGATTATTTTAATTAACAGTGAGAACTTTAAATTATGGAGTAACTTTTGGACATCATCTTTCTTAATTGCCTGGCCCCAGCGGGCACCGTCTGAAGCATCTGCGACCCTGCTGCTGCTCTCTCTCTCCCTCTCCCCACATTCCTCAGGCACTCCTGCACAGCTGGAATTTTCGCACTGACCTACCCGTCTGCATCTTCAGACCTGAAGGAGCTTTCCCAACAATAATCACAGAATCAATGGGGTTGGAAAAGACCTCTGAGGTCGTTGAGTCTGACCTTTGACCACTACCCTGTCAACCAGACCATGGCACCAAGTGCCCCATCCAGTCTTTCCCTAAGTACCTCCAGGGATGGTGACTCCACCACCTCCCTGGGCAGCCCATTCCAATGCTTGGCAATCCTTTCTGTGAAGAAATTCCCCCTGATGTTCAGACTGAACCTCCCCTGCCACAGCTTGACGCTGTGTCCTCCTGTCCTGGCGCTAATTACTGGCTATTATGCAAATAATGCAATAATTAGACTTCCTCACACTCATCATGGAGGACTTTGTGGCTCTTGGTGCTGCACAGATGCTAGGACAATGCCAGCAAATTACAAAAACAGACGTGGGGTTCTCCAACCAAGACACTTCGGAAGGAAACTGCTGAAGGGCTGGTGGCTGCTCCTGTGACCATCACATCCTCCATGCCCACAACCTGCCCAGGTCAGTGTCCCAAACAAAGAGCATTACGCAGGTCTGCACTCCTTGGGTTTTCCTGTCCAGACCAGATACTGCCTGAGAAGCCCCTGAAATTCTCCAGGAACGTGCCTGATGTAGGTGCTGCTGGGAGAGGGAGCAGGAACCTCTCTGACCCCTGGCCTGTTCCTGGACACAGGTACACCAGAGCAGTTGGGAGGCATGGTGTTAATTACCCAGGGAATGCAATTGGTGTTGCGTCTTAGGGCGGGAATCTGCCTTGTGAAAGATCAAAAACAGTTGCTTTTTGTCTTGTTCACCCCCGAAAATAGCGAGAGGCCTTTTCAAGTGCATGTAATAGAAGATGATACTTGGACCTACATTGCTAATAAACATCTGGACAACCATTTGGAGAAAACTGATGTGTGGATGTGTTGTCCACTTGTAAGTAGAAAACCATCATACTTTTCTTTCACACAGCTCTTTTTAACCATATACTGTAATATTTCACTCAAACAAATGAATTCTAAGGTAGAAACACACCAAAAATGTGCTGGACTTCCCATTATACCACAGATATGACACACAGGACGAGGAAAAAGTGGATGTTATCTGAATCCTGCTATGGTTATACTGTGTACAGTTTTTTTACTTAGACATCCATTATTTCATTGTAGACATAAGCAGCACAGCTTTAGGATGTTCCATTAGCTGTAGGTTCTTCCCAGTGCCACTTCCCTTCCTGGAGAAAAATGTTTTCACACAGGAAGTGGGTCACGTCTCATTCTATCTGTTGATATTCTCCATATTTTAAATATGCATTTAATTTGTATTATTTATGTCTATAGTCATGATTTGTGAGCATAGCAGTATGCTTGTGTTACTTTTGTAAAACAGCATAGATGGTTTTGCACAGTGAGCTTGTAGAGATGCCGTTCACTGTTACTTGCTCTTTTCTGTGAATGTATTTTTCATTACCATCATCAGTTTATGAACATCACAACGTTCAATTAGACTATCCTGTGTTTCATTTATGGCTTATATAATATTTGAGTACCTCACAAATTTCACTGGAATGTTGCCACATCTCTGCGAAGTGGGAGACTTGTATTCGTTTGGCAGATGGGGAAACTGAGGCATGGCAAGATTATGTGAACTACCTAAAGTCACTGAGCAGATCTGACACAGTACAGGCCTTTAACATAGGATCACTTTTACTCTCTGCAGCAGCATGGCTGTTATTTTTATGTGAGGACAGTTACAGATTAGTGTCAGCATATGTTGAGATATTAATCTCTACCGATCCATTTACCTACAAAACTGTTTCAAGGCAAATTAAAATATGTTTCTACTTCAGGCAAAGCTGTCTGTTGCTTCTATAGCAGTAACACTTAATCTCGATGTTTCAAAACGAATTTGTTTGTCAGGGCATTGCTGTAGCCGGTACATCTACAGCACCATTTTCACTTACCAAGGAGCATCAAATCAGAGGAAAAAAATCCTTGAGAAAAGTTGAAAAGCATTACAAATTGATTTAGGAAAAGTATTTATATATGGATATAGTTTTTTTTTTTTTTACTCTTATTACACTATTTTTAGCTTCTTTCTTGGTACCTTTCTTACAAGGAATAATATTTTTTAAAATTGGAAAATGAAAAGGATAAATTCCCAGAAAATGGTAAAATCACTGTAGTGGACTCTTTTATTCCCTTTTCAAAGAAAAGGGAAATGTAACATGACATGAATTTCGCATAACATTGGTGGTCTGTCACACAGACATTTGTATTTGAGGTGGTCTACTAAACTCTTTTTGTAGTTACTAGAGACAATCAGGCATTTCTAATGAACAATTTAAATGAACTGGTTTAAGTACGTGTTTTGGGGTAAGATTAATTGCATTCTAGAAACATCCATTTCTTTCCTGTTTGACTAAAAAGTCAAACAATTTTAATTAGAGACCAATTCAAATGTAGACATGGAAACTGCATGAGATGAATCTTACTGATTCTCTGTAATCTTACACAAGATTACAACTTGACTACATCTTTAATTGGAACACTGAAAAATACCTCCTACATACTGAGAGCATTGTTGGAATACTAAAATACAGCAACTTAAAAAAAAAAGGGCAGGGAATGGAAATTCGATCAGTCTGTGCCCTCTGTAGTAAGTGCTGTAAATTTAAACAATATAAAAATTTTAAAGTATGGCAAATTTTTGTATCTACTAGAATATTAATTTGTCTTTTCTTAGGTTTCATTTTAAACATTTTGTAACTTGTATAATTATTTTTATGGAAGGTGTTCTATTTTAATGTATGAAACAAGTTTTAATTTAAAAGTTAAGGTACTTTAATATTTAAAAATTGGTGAAATTTCTCAGCATTTTCTTTTAACAGTTTAATTCAACTCTTCTATTTTCAGTTCACTGCTATTTGAAAAACTTCAAATAATGGTTTAACCATTTGTTATATATTACTTTTATACTTACAGGTGCTTTGCTTTACTGTGCTACAGATATTATTTAAGTTCAAGCTTCACTTGCAGCTTGAACAATTTTAAAATTTAAAGTATTTTAGAACATGCTCCAGTGGAAAAGGGCTCAAGGAAATGTTTATATGCATTGAAGTGAACCTGAACAGTAACAGAATTTTAATTCAAATATGTTTACAATATATACTTTAATAGGGAGCTTCAAATGGTAACAAGCATCTTATAAACTTAGCAAAATCTATTTGTATTCAAGACACAAGTTTCTGAAGAAACACATTAGTTATAAAAATGCAGAGGAGGATTATACTGCTGTTTATTATGCTGCTATGAAAAAAATGCCAAAAATTTATCTAAGAAAGGACCAAAAACGACTTAAAAGTGAAGGGAACAGAGCAGACCATACAGTGTTACCATCCAAGTCCATTATTGAAGCTGATGAATTAATACAGAAATTGGCAGCAGTGAATCAAGGGAAATGAGCAATAAACAAAAGTCCTGCATGAATAGAAGAAACTGAAGAAGTTGCAGCACCATCTCAAAAAAAAAAAGGATGTTAAATTATGGAAACAAGAATTAACAGAAAGAAAGAAGTGTATTGATCATCTGGATTCAGCAAGCAAGATAAAAGTAAAGAGATCATATTCAGGAGTAAAATGAGTGGGATAAAACTTAAGGAGTTTGATTCACCCCAACTATTCTCATAAAGACAAGAGAAAATTGCTGTGTCTTCACTCCAGTTCTTTGGCTTTTATGGGGCTGATTCATACAATAATTTTAATCTCAGGTTATTAAAAATATTAATAAAGATGGATAAACATTATTATCCACTTGCTGCGGATGAAATCTGTCACACAGAGAGGTAATGATTCTGCCAGGGTCTCACAGGTAGTATTTTAGGTTCTGCCACGAACGTACATTATGTCATTGTAATGATTGTAGTGAGTTATGCTGGTGTTCAGGGGCTGTCTTATTTCTTTCCTTTCTGCCTGAATAGAAAGCCTTGTATTTCAGTCATGTAAACTCTCAATCCATCCACCCTTCAGGCAGGTTTCCTTCATATTCTTGGAAAAAATAATGCTTTTGAAGGAGGATGGGATGGGATGGGGTGGGATGGGATGGGATGGGATGGGATGGGATGGGATATGATATGATATGATATGATATGATATGATATGATATGATATGATATGATATGATATGGCCCTTGTGCTTGTCATTTTCCAAAGAAGGGTCATATATTTCTAAGACTTTTTCCCCCCTTCTGGCTAGTACAACATCAAGAATCAGCCATGATAAGTAACGCCCTTTATTTTACAGTAAATAGATAGAAACTCAGTACGGGAAAAACTGATCAAATTACTTAGTTCAGTCCAGCTACTGCAAGAAAGATGTATTTTTTAGTCTAAAGGAGCTGGTTGCTAGGGTCTTTTGGCATGCCTTGGAGACTAGTCAGAACAGAAGGAGAAACTTCTTTTTTAAAAAAATATAGGTCATTTAAGCCTGAAACCTTAGAAATAATTGCAACAGTACAACTGAGAAGGCAGTGAACTATAGTGCACTGGAGGGAATACAGACTGAGATTTTGGTATGGAAGAAATTTTTAAAATCAGTTTTGATGCCAAATAAAATGGACCTCAGTCCAAATAACAAGAGACAAGTTTTAGAAGAATTAACTTAAAGCTCTGAAGTATTTATTTTCCAAGATGTTGGTGACCATAGTACCTGCAAATTTACCTTGCATTTTGTCTGTTCCAATCTTCAAGTCTGTTTCATTCGCTTAATGTATTAGTAAAATATTTCATAAGAAGAAACAGAGGCAGATGAAGACAGTTTATGAAATTCTCTTATACAATGGACAGGCGAATTTTATGATTTATTAGTAAAGTATTGCTGTGTCAGTGGTCTCTGTCTCTTAGCAATTGACATTTAGCACTGCTTCATTCAGTAAGAAAACTGTGCTGTTTGTAACCTGGACTGGAGCTGTTTAAACTTGGAGAAATTGATTGCAGTAGAAGGGATTATTTTGTTTTCTCACCTGTCCTATTATTTCAGTTTTGTGAAATTATCAGGATTGGAAAAGGTTTCACCTGAACATTTCTCGTTGGTTTGGGGATTGAAAATACAAATATAAAGGAACTAAATCTAGATTAAAAGGTGAAACAAAATGTTTCCTCTATGTCAAAACAATCCGTTGGCTCCTGGGTGTTCCTAGTTCCTGTGTTTGAACGTATTAATGACTTTTGCTTCCTTTAACTGTAGTGAAGCACATAGCCCTGCCATAAACTGAGGTTTGGCAGTTGAATGCAACACGTTTGACCTTTGAGGACTTTTGCCTGAAAAGATTTTCTGTCTTGGACTTTATCAGTTCTTCTACAAGACAATAGCACAGAGCAGTAGCACAGAGATGGTAGTGGAATGTACTGGAGTGTTACATGACACTTACAGTCCAGTATTTGATTTGAGAGCCATCTACTAGAATCTCATGAGCTACGGAGGTAAAAATCTACCACAGAAATTGAAATACATCAGATTATCCTTAAAAGCATTAAAATATGATTGATAATATATTTTAGAGTGAAATACTTCTGTGGTTGCTAGCCATATGGAAATGATGAATATGATTCTAAAGGGATTCACATCAGCAGTGGTAATCTACAGTGACCCTTTAGTATCTCTGTTTTCCTTTGTGCCTTGTACATTGGAAGATGACACAGTCCATCCAGCACTACTGTGTGAGAGATCTCTTCTTTGTTCAGCACTGTTCCCATATTCAGCAGTTCAAAATACACACCTTCTAAGACCTGCCCCATCACAGATAATATAAATCCTGTAATTTTCCAAATATGGAAGAATTTGTTTTAAATTATTAACTACCAGCATTTCATTGGTTTCCTATCAGACCTTCCAATCTCAAAAAAGCTGATGGAAAAAAGTGAACATGGAAGTCTATGTCTGTATAAGGTTCTGTGAATTTGATGAGTAAATCCAAATGAGAAAGGAAAGGGGAAATATTATTCCATTATTCCATTCCATTCATAGAAATTAGTTTCAGGAAATTAACTAATTGCTTCTGAGTTCTTAAAGGTAGGCCATTAATTTGTAGTTTGAATGAGTTTACTCAGGACTTGGATATGTTAAAATAAAAACATTTATCAGTTGACTAATGTTGTAATAAGAGAAAGCAATGTAGTGTAATGCTGTAATTTTTCATTAGAGAATGTAACTTTGGAAACCATCCTACTTGAAGAAAAAAGTCTTCCATGGACTCTTAAAAAAGGAAGTAGTAGATGTTAAAGATAGACCTTGTATTTTCTTTTGAAAGAAGAATGTCTGATTGTAACTATTGCCATCGTGCCAAAAAGTTGCCAGAGACCTTGGAATATGCTTCCCAGACCCAGTATTTTAACGATATTCAGGAGCATTTCTCTCTGATACACTGGAAATTTGCTACACCAACAAAAATGTTTCTGTCTATACATAAAAGACATTCAGTCATGCTGGCATGCAGAAAGTATGAATGTCAAATAATTGTAAAACATAATACATAATGAATATTGTATGAAAAGTTATGTGCATTTATGTGTCCTGCCATTAAAAATATTTTTTTGCTGCATGGGGAATATTTGCACGAGTAAAGCTAATATTTTTGTAATAGCTGTCAAATGAGGAGACTATGCCACAGGCAGGAGATACCCATAATTTAATTAGATCCAGACAGACAATAATGTAGGATCCCTGCAATGACAATGATTATTTTCAAAGGGACCCCACAAATTATTAGGATCATTTTATGTGGCAGTCAGTGTTCCTTATGTCTTCTTAATTGATAAATACTTTGAAGTTGCAGGGTTATCAGGAGAAATCAGACACACATGGCCCTTTAGGGTTTCTGACGCAATTCCTGAAATGGCTGTCAGCCTTCCACTTTTCTTGTTTATTTCTAAAAAGTGTGGCAACATAAAGACATTTTAAAAATTCTAAATATTAATGAAATAAATTTTTTTTATAGTTAGCCAGGAGAACTGGGGTTTGTCCATGTGTGTTTTCAGTCTTTTCAGACTGTAAGAAAAGGACATTGTTGTGCTGATATTTCCACACTGGCAATTAACTTGTTTCTTAACCTTTTGCATCCCTGTCCCCTGAACCTTCAGTTTTTGCTACTGTAAAAAGAGAGAATGATACATATGTCTTCAGATACCTTTGCATGGTTGGGAATGTATTTCTCATCTTGCAAATAAGTTTGTAACAAAGTAATACAATTCTAAGTCTCGGTTTTAGATAAATAGATAACAACAGGAACATGATATGTATTAATCCTCTTTTGATCTTGTTTTATATTAGTGGTGCTACAGCTATTTTAAAGCTTCATTATATTAACAGGAGAGTATGCAGTAGCTTTAATATAAATTATAATCAAGGCTTGTATTACATATATGTATTACAACTTTATATATAAGATCCTGTAATTTAAAAAGATCATAGTAGTAAATATAGAACATAGTTTTAAAATAAAATATGTTACTTTATGTCCTAGATTAAGGCCTGTGTGTTTTTCTAAAATAACCTTTTGCTTTTGTCATCATTCCCATTGAAATAGAATCTCTATTAAATGGAAAAAGACTTCCATTATTAAATCAAGTGAGTAAAATGCAATAAGCAGCAACACTTCAACCAGCAGAAGCTGGCCTGAAAACTGGTAAGTGGAAAGCTAGTCATGTAGGGACCTGGTAAGAGAACATTAAACATGTCCTGAAGATGTTGACAGTTTGCCCTCCATTAAGTGCTTTTTTCCTTCTTGGGTTTTTTTTTTTTTTTTTTTGCTACTAAAACTTGGTCATCTCCATAAAACCTTACATCTAAAATTTTCACATGGGAATGAAACTGCCTACATCTGTGCTATGCATGTGCTTTCTGAAATGGGCCCAAATGCCTGGATCTGGACTGGTACATATGTTGTCTCCACCA
This sequence comes from Oxyruncus cristatus, assembly GCA_013399855.1. Classification (NCBI taxonomy): domain Eukaryota; kingdom Metazoa; phylum Chordata; class Aves; order Passeriformes; family Cotingidae; genus Oxyruncus; species Oxyruncus cristatus. The sequence goes on along the minus strand of VXAY01003532.1, from coordinate 1,135,987 downwards.
CGGGATGAAACTGCATGGACTGCACACGCCTGCAGCAAGAAACGCCACGAAGGCCAATTCTTAGGAGTCACAGGAAGTTTCCTTCACTCTTTTTAGAAAAGAGTGCCCGTTTCTAGGGGAAGAACATTAGACACTGTTCAGATGTTTTCTCTATTGAACATCTTCCTGAGTAGCTTTTATCTTTGCAGAGAAAACAGCCGAGCTTTGGCACAGTGAGCTTGCTAAGCTGTCATCAGGTACAGACGATCTGAAAGACAAAGAAGCTTTTGAAGACAGTTAAACAGACAGAAGCACTGGTGAACGCAGCAGAGATGTAGAGATCTGCATTCCATTATTTAGGTTCCTGTTTAATTTACTCCGACACCTCATATGCACTTATTCAAGACGAGTTGCTGCTCTGGCAACTTCTGGTCTCAAGATAAAGAAACAGACACTAGTGAAAGTTACTGGAGATGTCATGAAAAGTAGAATTATTTTAAGAGGAGCTTAAATAGGCTAAAGACTTACCGTTTTTTGATATATAGATGACAGACTGTCAAACAAATTAAACAAGTTTGCGAATACTGGCAGAACGTTTAAAATATAAATAAGCATCAAGTTAATGAGAGAATATGTTATGAGGGAACTGTGGAACTATATAGATGAACAGGAGGAATATCCATAAAGTTGTTCATGAACTAATACATCCTGCCAAGAAGCTCAGTACCACTGTTGCTGGGGGTATTTCACTAGTTCTAATTTAAAACTACCTCAGATATTTCTTCTGCTTGGTAATTAGATACAGTTAATCTAATAAAGGTTTTAATTAATTATTATTTTTTAAAAGATGTAGATGTATATGTCACGTGGTCACTTAAAAGCAATACTGAAAAATGTAAATTTGATGTCAAAGAGAACTGGAGCCTGGTGGAAGAATTCAGATGGGAAAGTCTTGAGGCAAAGGTGTTACATGAACAAATTGAAAGGGTTTTTGTAAGGGTTTTTATAACATTTTACAAGGACCAAATGGAGGCCCTGTCTGGATCAAGAGGGAAAGAGGATGTTGAGTTGAACAGGATCCGAAAATGCCATGTGGATTTTATTTATTGAAAGCAATATGAGGGAAAACTTTGAAAGCATCCTGAGATTCTGCACCTTAGTACCCAGAAAGTTAGTTTTGGAAAGCAAAGATATTACAAGCTTTTGGAAAGAAAGGTATTAGCTCCTTTTCACAAGTTTAGTTAAAGCTGATAAAACCTTGAAATGACATAATTTGAGAGAAGGACAGATGGACAATATTGCTAGAAGAACAATTAATGATGCTGAGCTTGATTTGTTAGTCATCAGCACGGAGACGATAACTGAAGATGTGTCAGCTGAGAAATTGCTTGGAGAGAGAACATAATGTAAGATGAGCAAAAGGCTACAGACACTACCCTGGGGAATAATGAGAGAGTGGGGAAAGAGCAAAAAGACTCATCAAAAGATGAACTGAAAGAACAGTCTTGAAAAGAACTGGAGGGAAAAAAAAAAATCTTCAAGTCTAGTGGGTGTAGAATGACAGGAAGGCAAGAATGATCAACGGCATAAAAAATAGGAAGGAGGCAAAAGAGAGAGAAAAGATGGGAGGTGAAGGACAGGTAGATTGTGTGTCAAGGAGCAGCAGGAGTAGGCTTTTCCACAAGGGAAGGACATCTGGGAGATGACAGTGGCAGCATGAAAGTCAGGGGCAGTAACTCCACTGGCTGGGGCACAATCCCACAGTAGCTGGGCAAGGCAAGCAGAGCTGGTCAAATTATGGTGATTAGGGTCATCAAAGTGCCCAGATCACAAGGCAAGTCCAAAATGATGAGACATAATCTGAAGTCAAGTCAGCATGTCAGGGCCAGAATCAGGACTGGTGACAGCAACCAGGTTCAGCCAACAGCACAGTGACTGTCAGGCAAAAGTATAATGACGAGGCAAGTCCAAAGGCAAGTCAGGAAAACAAATCAGCAGGTCAGGATCAGTGAGGCCACAGCCCACAACACAGCTCAGGCAAGGGCCCCCATCCATGGAGAAGAGACCCTCCTCTTACCACTGATTGTGGCACAGCTCTTTTCTCAGCAGCCTCCTCCCCAGGCTGCTGAGCTGCATCATTCCAGAGCTGGCTGTGACCACAGGCAGCTCAGCCCCTGGGAGGGGGAACAGGCTGCACTCAGAGCCCAGGGAATTCATTGTATTTAATGACTTACGGAGGACTCTGCTGAAGTTAATGAGAATTTTGTGACTGGCTTAATTAGGGTCAGGAACTCATCCCCAGGCCTATGTCTGACCATAATTCCTTCTTGTTATTGCAATGTGTAAGATGGGAAAATAAGATGTTATGATCTAGAGGCTGGAACGAGAATCACAGCTACGTTGTGATACAAACAAGAAGATGATCTGTGTTTTGAAGGGTTTAAATATAAAATACAACACATTCAGAAGGGAAGGGTTAGCAAGGTAATAGAAATGTTATTGTTTTCCGTTCCCTGTGCACATTTTAATTTTGGTATTTTTGAAATGTGAGTTTTCTTTTCAAGGCTTAAGAAATTTCTTTCAAACATTACTGGCAGTATAGGCAGATAATTTATCACTGATGTTGTTTCCAATATAAAGAAAACTTTAAGCTCAAGATCCGTCCGCTAGGATTCAATTTTTATAGAAAAATATAAATGTAGTTTTCTAACTAAAGGAGCTAAAAACCAGTGAAGGCTTCTTGCAGCTTTGGAATGAAATCTGAAAGACTTGCAGGAAATACTGGTTCTGGCAGGCAGCCAAGCAGGCAGCACAAATGGTAACACACAGCTGCAGTCTGATGCCTCATTATTTATTCATGTTGTCCATGGAGTAGAATCACGGAAACATTCATATCTTCCAGGCGTAAGAGTACAGGGCTGGCTTTTTATAAACATGGAAATTATTTTTAGCAAATTTTAATGTTTAGAATTCCTTTGCTAGAGACGTGAAGAAAATAAAGAAGTTGAAGGGAATATCTCTTTTCACATAAAGTTCTGACATGGGGAATGATATTTTGGCTTAACTGAGTGCTACTTCAGCATTTTTAAAGAAAATGCATTTTAAAATAATGATAACCTAGGAGAATATTAGCCAAAAATGCATAAAAATATACTTCTGATCTATGTCTCCGGTACTAGATTGTCATTATAAATGGAAAATGTTATCAAAGGTATAAATTTCAGCAGGTAGGAATTACTTGCTCGTATTCTTTGAGCTGTACAGAGTGTGATACATACCTGCATCGTATCTTTGTCATAGTACATAATGGTTTATAGAATTGTTTTATTCTTCAATTTAAATATTTTAAAACCAACTTTGAGTAATTACTGTGTCTAATATTTAGTATACTGTATTTATTATGAGAATGCAAGGGCAACTTTTCAACTATAAACTGTCAGTCTTAAAATCTTACATTACAAGAGCTTGTAAAACTTGGAATTGCATAATATATCTGTCATTTCCTATAGGGAAGAAAGGATATGAGCTGAAAAGAATTTTAGCTCCAAGTCTGGACTTGCAAAATGGAAAGACCTGTAGCAAAACTGAAAGAGCTGCAGCAAGGGGAGGCTTCTGTAGCACATGAGCCAAGTGTACATGGGCCAGAGGGTGAGACCCTGCATGTACATTTATCTGTATGTACAGTCAGTAGAAATTCTGGCTTTGGTAGAGTCCTAGGATGGATGCTCAAAGTATCTTTTTTTCTTTTTAACTGAAAATACATACTATTAACTGTGTCTGATTTGGAATATGTTAGATGAAATGTGAACAAATACTCTAAACTGACCTGTGCACTATAGAAGACATTTAGCCTATCAAGACAGGAACACAAGTCAGGGGATTGTAAATTCTTTTTTATAGATACCATTTTGGTATGAAGATAGGCTATAAATTCTGAGAATCTATACGGAAATTATTTAAACTTTGAAAGATTTTCTAAGAGCAGGAAAAACTCGGTTCAGAAAAGATTTTTGTACTAATTTCTGTCAGATTTTTTGGTTGTATTAAACTCTAATGGAACTGATGGGATGTTTCAGAAAATGGGAAAGAAACACTGAACTTTTTACACTGAAAATGTAAATGGAAAATTTCCAGAAGGTTGTAATGGAGCTACATTTTTAGTGTTTTAAAACCAATGGTTGTGCTACTGCTTTAAAAGAATATATGGGACAATATCAGTTTGACATTGGATTGAACCATTTAGCAGGGCAATATTAATAGGAAGGAAACATGACTTGTTTTATGGAAATTGACTTTACTGGGTTTTTTTGAGCAGTGTTGAAGTTGCCCTATTTATTAATAGCAGTTACAATGCTGGCATAGCTGAGATCTGCAAATCACTAGAGTTTTGCAGGAAGATACTTTTATTACAAAATTATATCAATATGGAATTAATTGTTCTGTAAAACGCATTCCAGCTGAATACTTGTCAGCTTTGTGCTCCTTAAAAACATAAAGTTAAAATAGCTTGTTATTTTCATTTTAATTTTCAATCTCAAGAGGAGTTAATTGAGGAACTCCTCTTGAGGAGTTAATTGAGGAGTTAATCATAGCCCGATGACCAGTGCTATAGAAAAGGCTGAATTCAGCGGAAAGGTCAGACCTTACCTGCTTTGGCACTTCAGGTAGGATGTTTCATAAAAAACTGAGGTGCCCCAGTAAAAAAGAGTAGGCAGTTCAGCAAAAAGTTGTATGTGCTAAATTACCTTGTTACAGAGTAACATGCCTTCCTGGTTTTCAACTGTCCAAAAGATTTCCAGGTTTCTGATTGCAAACATTGATCCAGTTTCATCAAGGAATGGGGTCCAGTAAAACTCTGTTATTTAATGGTGTCCTCCAACCACTGAACTGTGTTACACTTGCCCACACCCAGAGAGGGCTCAGTGCTCTGGATCCTGTGTGGATGAAGGCGCCACTGAAAGGAAATAATTGACATAAAATTTCATTTTTAATATTTCCTATTTGCTGACTGTAGATAATACTTTAATTTGACAGTGTTTTGCTTTCTTACCCTTTGTCTAGTAATCGCTGGTTATTTGGTATGTTTTATTGATTGTTACTGAGCATTAAACTGATGGTTTGTATCTTATTTCCTGAGTAGGCAACAGATAGTTCAGAGACTGTCACCGAATATGTGCAGATATAGATTGATTTTTACCATTTCCCATGGTTTAAATGTCTGAATATGATTTTCTAAGGGGAGAGCAGTGGGTGTTATCTCCACTTCAGTAACGCTTTTGACACTGTTTCCCATGCCATGGTGATGAAGTGTATGTTAGGTAAGTGGACAGTGAGATGGACCGAAAACTGGCTGAATGCCTGGGCTGAGAGGGCTGTGGCTGGTGGCACAACATCTACTTGGAGGCCAGTCAGTCACTAGTGGTGCATCCCAGGTTTGACACTGGGCCCTTTACAAACATCTTCTATAATGTTGTGTTTTTTTCTTCTGTCTTCAACAGCTATTTATTGTTTTGAAGACTTTCCTCACATCCCCTGGAAGGTTCTGCAAAGGTCCTTAATGAAAAGCCTTGTTGAAAGGCTTTGGAAATCCAGTTGTACGAAGCGATCTCTCTGCGCGTCAGACTTGCGAGATGTGACTTCCCTCTTCCATGTGTCCACTTATAATTTCTACCAGATAGTGGTAGAAACATCTGGGTAACTTTTGTGTATTTTTTTTTTTAGCTCCCAGAAAACCTCCTAAAAATTGACACTATGCATGTTAGCCATTTTCCATTCGTATGGCACTCAGCCTTGAGTTCCTTAAGCCTTCTTAAATGATTAACATTGGCTTTTGGCAGTCTGCTGCTATTCCTTCGCTGACTCCTCTCTAGAATACTTTGTTGACACTTTATTTTGAATAATTTGTCTGGTCTTTGCCCTCTGATGGGGAATTTATAAGCAAAGAATGAGTTTACATATTCTGTTATTTCTTTATTCCAACTGTCCTCCCTAATCTCAGTGTCAGGCTTCTTCTTCCAGTGTATTTATTAGTTTTTGTGGCTTCCATGAGACACTTAATTCTCTTTAGCATACTTTTAATGTTTAAATTTCTGTTCTTTTTAATATTCTTCATTTAAATGCAATTCAGCTTTTTCAAGGACATCTCCATACTTTGATCAGATGGTTTTACTGTCTGCTTAATCCATCCTTCTTCTGTTTGTGTGATCTTTCTAAAGTCATCTTTGAAAAGGTTCTCTGGTGCCCAAGAATAATTTGGGGGCTCCATCCAAACATAGTTGTAGCTACCCCCTTGAGCTAATTTATGTATATTCTCCCATTTTGCAATTTGGCATTACTGTGGTAGATGGTTTTTATCAGTAGACTTTTATCAGTATTGCAATGATAGTATCCTATCATCATCTTTTTAGAGTTTCTCATATTCTTCAGATTTTCTTATTATTATTCTGATATTATGCTATGTCAGCACCCTCTTTAAAAAAACAGGAATTCTACCCCTTACCCCATCTTACTTCTCAGAGTACCACTTGTTTAGAAGAACAAATGCATTTGATCTGAGTTACTGGTTTTTGATGCCTCTTTTTTCACATGGCACTCTGAAGTAGGCCTTGATTCTGAGCCTGTGCTCCTTATTCATTAAAAACCATGACTGTGTGACTGATTACTCTCAGGGCTGTGCTTTGGTTAGGAAGTATTTCTAGAATAAAACCTGTGACACTTCAGGTACAGGCTCATGTTTCATTTTATTTAACTTATTTCTGCCCCATGCTAAAATAAAAGGTAAATAAAATCACAGATAAGGAAAAAACCAGTTCATTAATTTTATTTTTTACATTAATTACTTCATTTAATGAAATGCAATGGTTTGATTAATCTATATGGACTGTTCTGTATTGTAATAGTGTTGTCGAGGGAATACAAACATTTCTTTTCCATGTGCTGTACCTCACTTTTCACTTTGTAGAGCTGTTCTGTTAATTTTTTCTGAGGTATAGAGCAAGACCACCTGCTTTTTATAGGAGAACTCATTATGAACTCATCAGGTAAGGAGAAATTCTGATTGCTGAAATAGAAGAAAATTTGAAGAGCTTGCAAGAAGTTGAGAATGGGACAACAAGGCGTTTAATCACATATTCATTGGTAATTGCGAAGTAACTTTGTAAAAGCATATGAAAGCCAACGTGTAGCTGGAGGAGTGCGGGGAACCTAAGGAAAGCAGCCGGATTTCCCTTTCTTTCTCCTGTGCTTTGGCTCCTCCCTCCCCTGCCTACCCTGTGCTCTGCTTCCCCCCACTCCAGGCATTCTCCTGATCCCGAGAATTCATTCAATGCTCTGAAGTTTTGCTTCTCGACATTCACTGCGTTACCAACAGTGGCCAACACACCCAGCTCCAGCCTCTCCTTTGGCGTGCCACGTCCTTAGGAAGCAGAGAGCAAAGGAAAAAAGCAGGTTGGGGTCAACAGATGAATTAGAGGCTGACCCACCACACCTTGTGTATGTGGGGGATAACCTACGCTTTCATTTGCAGGCTCACTCTTCACAGTGTGACACCTTTAGCTGGTAATTAATATCTTGAGAAGATGCAGCTTGGAACTTCTAAATAGCAAGAAAAGGTATCACATACGTAAAGGAATATTCAGTAGTCTGCAGTGCAAGACGTTGATAACAGAAGTCTTGCTCTTGAAATAATTTAAAGGTGAGGTCATATTTTAAGTGTATGTGGATGCCTGCTTCAGCAATACAGACCGTGTGTGTAAAATGAGGCACAGCACCGAGAGTTGGAAAATTCACAAAGCAAAGAATCTACAAGACAGTACTTTTAAACCTCTTATGGATAAAAATACTTATGTTTTGTGTAATGCACTATTAAAGCAAGGTGAGGCAGTTCTTTTATTGCTATTCTATTATATTGCTATCCTATGAAGAACAGAAAACCAAAATACTTCTGATCATTTTTCCACTGACAGCATATTTGACTTATTTTTCTGTATTTTAGAAGCTATTTCCTATGTTGATCTGTATGAAACTCATCAGTTTATTTCTAATACGTTCTTTTTAAAAAAATTACCTTAAAAATTTGTCGAAAATTAATGTTCAACCCAGATATTCTCAAGTTATTTAAAATTATGCCCCACAGTGTTTTTTTTTCCTAGCTGCAATTTATCCATTTTATTGAGATGGGATTAATGCATTTATTATCATTAATAACATTCATTGAAATTACTTTAGAGCAATCTGTGTTCTGGTACTTGTATTCACAGTTGCTTATAAATATTTTCTTTCTGCTAGATAAATGCTTTGGCAGCAATTCTGATTTTTCAGGAAGAAAACCACAAGTGCTTGGAAAACATCCTCTGGATAGTAGAATTTTGTAGCTAGAACATACTCTTTCATGATTTCTCCTTGATCGATATTTTACTTAGACAAAAGCTTCTCCTTTATTTCCTGTTCACATTCTGTGCTTCTCTGAGAATTGATTTGTTTTTGTTACGGAAAAGAAAACGTGGTCATATTGTAGACCAGTGCAATTATGCAGAAAAGGAAAAAAAAATCATCATCCCAAGGGGATCATATATTTATCAGTTAAGACTTCCTCATTTTTAGATGCTCAAGACTCTGCTAAGACTGGTTTCCAAGCAGCCAAGAGATAGTTTAAGGAGGAGGCTCAAGACACTGTGGTAAAGTCAGTTCATGGAAGTTACTTAATAAACCACATGATTACAGAGAATTATTCTCTTTAGCTGACCTGTATTTTTGTCATTATAGTTTCAATCCAGGATAAGAAACCTTGTTTATTAATAACTGCCATAAAGCAATTCTAGCTTAGCTCTTCAGTTAGTAGACAGGAGTTGGGGAAATGGATGGATTAAGGATAGTGAGACTATGGTTACATGAACTGTAATTCTTTTCAAACAGACACAGCTGGGATCTTACATATGCCTTGTCTGGGATCAGAGTCTCTTGAGTCGATGCACTGTATTTATTGTAAGAGTTCACTGCTTCACCAACTGGCAGAATTCAGGGTAAGAAGTTGAGGTCAGTATTTACAAGCCAAGAAGAATTAACAACTACTTCTGGTTTCCAGCACTTAAAATTTATCATATTTGAACTACACCTTCTCTCTTAGATGGAACATTTGATCTCGCTTTAAAGCAAATCCTACAATCTGTGACACTTATAGTATCTTGAATCTGATCCTGTAGGATGGCAGCTGTTCTCTCTCATTTAATCAGCTGTTCACTTGGAGATATTAAGCAGCTTCCATCTGGCTGGAAGTGGCTACTGGAAACCCAGTTCAAACAAGGGTTTAAAAAAGCTCTCCTTAACCGGCTACTTCAAAACTTTCAGCATCTTTGTGAAAAAAGCCATCTACAGAAGAATTTTGAAAACAGACTAGAGTTAAGGAAACTGCAGAACATGTAACATAATGAGTGGACACAACCAGGTTAATGCACACGTAATTAAATATTTCCTTAATTTGGGAGGACTGGTAATGCTGTATAGGGGTCAATGTTCCCAAAGGTCAGCTTCTTGTGGGACATGAATTCTGGATAGTTCAGGATTCCAGTATTCTCTGCAGTCTGGGAATGATGGAGAGGTAAAAAGACAGATCTGAAGGGGACTTTGATACAGTCCAAACCAGAAATTTGGGATTAATATTTGTACAATGTTCACAAAGCTACAGCCATAAAGGTCAGAAATTATCTTTTCTGTTCAAGCTGCTTTGTCTCAGTTTTCATGGCCAAATAATACAGAATGTGTTTAGAAAAAATTGCTGCATTTTTTCTTACGGAGCTATTGAAAATCCTCAGCGTTGTTGGGGAAGTGATCGAAGCACTAGGAAGGGAGGTTACTATTCATATGTCCAAAATAAAATCTCATCCGTTGTGGAGACAGTCAAGTTGTGGTTCTGTAAAGTCAGCATGAAGAGGAACTGACAGCATGAGCTGTACATACAGATGTAGCTCCCACTGGTATCTAATCTTGTGCCAGGTTAGGTGTCGTCTCAGGCTAGTTTGGTTCCCTGAGGTGGAAAGATAATATAGGAAAGGGCATTTACAGATGTAAGACCCAGCCCAGAGCAGTACATGGCACAGCTTCTTCCCATCTGTGAGTTTGCTCTCATTGCACCAACCATCAGAAAAGGTACCTGTTGCCAAATGCGGTAGGCCAAAGGAAGCAAGAACTGCAGCAGCTCCATGTCCCCAGGTCCATCATGTAGTGAGCTGAAGGGTGCATTCCCAGTGAGCCCGTGCAGGCAGGTGCAGCCTCACGTACACAGAACATCCATGCACACGCACAGAGCACCACAGACAGAGCACAGCACTCGGGGAAAGAGGGACAGGACTAAGGGCCTCCTGCCCTTGCCTTTCCCACTGCCCAGGAGAAAGGCCCATTAGTGGGAAGTGCAGACATCCCTGCAGTGCCCATCCTTCCTGTGGCTGGGTTGGCACACTGAGCCTGTCCAGCAGCTGCCCCCAGTCTCTGCTCTCCCCCACTGCTCCCACCTGTGCCTGCCCTGCTCCACTGGCTGCTGCAAACTCGTCCCCTTGCACTTCCCACCATGCCCCCACTGTCCACCCACCCCAACCCACCACACTGCCCCTCTCTCCAGTAACTGACCTTAGACAATAAAGTCTACCTTGTATCAAGCCCTTGGATCCTCTTATCTCCAGCTGCTTCCCTCACAGAGACATGGAGACAGACAGAGAGACACCCACATGGAGCCCAACCTCTCCCTCAATCCCTCCTCCCACTTCATGGAAACCAGACTCCTCCTGCTCTCAGATGGGTGTTGACAGGGACGTTCAGAACAGACGCCCACAGTGTCTCAGGATAACCTGAAGTACCAACCCTTGGGGGTTTTTTAACCCAAGGAATCATACAGATTCCAGGAATATACTTTAGGAATGTATTTAATTACAAAGTTGCTTTGATAATCTACCTAAAACATTATACTCTTAAAAAAAAAAAATCAGAAGAGTTTATTTTCCTACAAAATGCAGTGATTTTTCTCGTTCGTCATGTGTTGTGAAAGAGTATTAACTGAAGAGCCCATCTGCTGGAGCAGTTATTAAACTACAAGACTTCTTTAGCAAACACACAAATGAACGCCGGGGGCTTTACATCCACAGGCCCTGCACATAACACGGCACTGACCCAGCCTTTGGGCATTTGTACAACTGCTCATGTTTGTTACCCAAGATCATTTCAACTTAACTCTTCTCAGGACATATTTGTCATTATTACAATGTCTATTACCTCTTGTGCAGACAAAATTCTCAGGTTTTTTGAGTAGTATGAACTTCCACAGGATAAGGAGACGAGATCCAAGTATTTTAAGGTACTTTTATTTAATAAATAACTTCAGTAATAGCACTGTAAAAAGTGAACATCTGTTAACAGAAAAAGGCACTTAAAACAAGAATATGACTATGATGCAGTTTGAATGGTCAGAGGCAAATGTACATGGCACATGTCAAGAATGATGTGTGACTCGTCACATGACAAACTATGCAATCTTAGCTACAGGGTAAAGGCAAATTTACAGCTAAGACTGCTAAAAAAAAAGGAAAAAAAGCTTGTGTCGATACAAAAATATTACAAAAAGAATCGCAACCAAATACATTAAAAATGTTAGAAGGGTGACAAAGCACCAGGCTTTCAAAGAAAACATTACAGAATAAAGACACAGCATCACGTAAGGCCCTTAGGTGATCTGAGGATGTCTTGGTAAGGTACTTCATGATACTGCCACCCAGGGCTTGAATTTACAAAATAAAACGAAGCAAGTTACCAGTCAGCAACTTTTTCAGTAATGGCACGTGTTTTAAAGCTATTTTTTCCCCTCTTAACGTTCTTCTCTAACACTTTCATTTTAACCATAACCTGGCAATAAGCAACTTCAGAAACAAAGATAAGTATGCACACACTTTTCAGACTTTTACACTGCCCACTTCCAGCTTACTCAACTTACCATATACTTAATCACACATCTAGCAATTCGAAGACCAATTACCCACCAGCTCCATGCTACATGAGTTTAATTACATCTGCAAACTCAAGCCCTGATTTCCCTGTAAAGCTAAAAAATTTAATACTAAATGGCTAGGCAGAGCCCTCATGCTGATTGCTTTAATCCCTTCCCTCCCTGTCATTTCACGTAGTATCGTGCCCTGCAGAAGATCCGGATTCACAGCACGGGAATGGGAAAGGTCAGAAAGGCACCATGTGACCTGGGCTGTCTAGGCTACACAGTCTCAAGTTTTTTTTTTTTTGTCCAACCTCTGGCACCAATTACTTTTACTTGCAATAAAAATAAAATAAAAGTAAAAAAAAATTACATATGGTACATTTTCACACAGGAAAACAAACCTATATGTAATGAATTAGTAAAATCACCGCAGTTTGCCCTAAATCTATCTTACTGTGACTACAAAAATTGCTATGCTGCATACAGTGTTGTGAAGTCATACAAGCAGTGTTCATTTTCCCTCATACTTAGGATTGACCACAGTTGTCACTGCACTCTTGTAAATAGGATTTTCACCCTAGAAAAAGAAAAGAAATACCCATATTAACACTTAAAGAGATGAAAAAAGAAATGTGTTTGCAAGAGGCGTTACAATTAGCTTAAGAAATTCCCCATTAATGTTTCATTTGTACACACAAACAGCTCAAGTTAAACTAGTTTTCCCTCCAACAACTTGAGCCAGGGCATGCGCAGCTGATCAATAAAGCAAAGGGTTAGAACGATCCTGTTTTGTTTGCACCACACACTTCCTTGGAGGCAGCTGAACCTCTGTGCTCATCTCAGGGCTGAGCCATCACCCAGGGCTCTGCAGCCCAGGGCATTGTTTTTAAGGAAGCATAGAATTGTAAACAACATTGTTTGACACCGAGACTGACCACAGACCACACTCTGCTACAATAAGCATTTAAATAGCTTATCTTGCATTATAATTTAATTCTAGAAACAAAGTGGAAAGACTTCTAGTGTTTTGCTAATACACAGTCATTATTTATATTGAACATTCAGTACTTGTCATTCTCATTTTATTCCTGCAGGTCCCCCCACCCCCCATAAGGGCAAAATGCACAGATAAAACAAAGAAACTTCTGTACTGGTGCAGATGCTGTAATAAAAACATTACTTCTACTGACACGAGACAAGCCTACAGAACAACTGATTACATCTCTCTTGCTGAGATTTAAAAACCTCTAAATTAAGCTTATTTTAAGCTTCCCTTGTTCCCAGGTTTCTTTCTATCTCAGTAAATCTTACTCCATTTATGACATCCTGGTACAACTCAGATGAACAGACTGAAGAGAAAATTAACAGATAAATCTTTGCAGGAGAAAGGGCTACTGTGAGGTAGAGCCTGGAGCTGCAGTGCCGAGCTCTTATCACAGCCTGAACGTCAACCTAAATGAATGTTGTTTGCCAGCATGAAGCTCTTCTGTGCATACACAAATAATTCCTGAGAAAATTCAGCGCAGCACAGTTGTCAGCTGGAGTGCTGCTGTGGCCAGGGCTGTATCCGGCCTTCTTCAGCAGTAAGGGAATCTCTCTCCCTTTAAGGTTCCCCCCCCCCAAGTCTGAGATGGCCTATATAACCATATTAATTCAACTCTAAGAAGTTACATACCATTTATAACATTTCAGGTTAAACCAATTTTTCCTGCGGTCAATTAAAGGACACACAAACACCAGGTGTCTACTTTTCAGGGTCATAAACCTGGAAAATCAACTAGGAACACCACAGAATGTGCCAGAAATGACAAGGCAAGCAAGTAACCAACTTGGCGTGAAATTTTCATATCACAGTTCCTGGGAAATTTGTTGCCTTCTATTTGCAAGACCTGGTCAAGTTAACTGGGCTACCTCCAGCAACCGTAGCTGCTGCTGAGGAGGACCATGTCGCTGGTGTTGTGTTCCTTTCACAGGAAAAAGGTATTCCTCCTCAAAGCCAAAAGACTGAGGAGATGTATCCAATCCAGCTTAGACCCCAGAGACTTGTCCTGCCAGAACCTGGAGTGCTGGACAAGGGAAGACAAGGTTCTCTATTCACTCTTCTCAAGATCTGAGTCGATGCCATCTGGACAGAGCTGAAGCAGGAACTGCGTGTCCAGTGCTGCCTGTGCTTCACAAATACAGTGTAACAGCAAAAGACCCTTCTTCCTTCTAGAAGTTCCCAGGCAAATTCTGTCTTGATTAAAAGTATATCAGCTACTGGTCTGGAAAGGGATGAGGAGTTATGTTTGGTTGTTCTTTATCACAAATCATGGAAATAGTGTGACGTGACTAGTTCTCAGACAGACTAATTAATCAATGCAAAATTACGACCTACCCCAATATTTTCAGTAAAAAGCTTTGCAATTGTAAGATGTAAATGAAACTGGAAAAACATGCAGGGATGAGGGATTTAATCTGTACCTGAAGTATCTCATTATGTCTCAAAGTTCTTGGCAACGTACATTGTTTATTTCCTTGACAAATTTTAATGGAGAATTCTTAAAAATATAAATCAGTAAAGTTTATGATACAGAGAAAGTCTTTGAGCTTAATAGGCTGTGTCATATGCAGACTAGAAGTTATTGTACAGCTCTTCCATGGCAAGGCATTATGTAATACTTGCTATACTGTGCTTTTAACCTTCAACATTTTACAAAACAGACTACCCCCAGCACAAAAAGGAATGTATACAAACTTTCTAGTTTGTAAAAGAGAGATAACTTCTATCAGATAGTGCAGGAACGGGTCTAAAGGTTAGGACTAAAACTTAGAAATTTGCTAGGTGCTATTCATACAACTAATTTGAAGCTGGAATCAGGCTTAAAACACAATTTGCACAATAAGGTTGTAAATTTTTACTACAATACTTTTGCAGTGAAGTCAGAATTTGAAATTTACTTGTTCTTTATTTAGCATAAGCCCTATTTACAAGAATATTGAAACACTGTCCTGCCTTCCCTTGTACTTATGCTTCTCAGAAGCACACAGTAGGATCTAGGTCACTGAATAAAGCACTTGACTGTCTCCCTATGTCAGGCGAGTGTCTCGGTTCCCATTACAAATAATGGAGATTTAGTCAATATTCACAACTATTCAGCCTGACACTTGATCAGCTAAATGGCTCTTGAGGCTCTACTGCCTATAACCACAACACAGGCACCTGATGGATCTGCAATTCCTTCCCTGCTCTCTTGTGTTTGACAGCAACAGCCCTGGCTGTTCCAGCCATACTCCATCACCCTGCCTTGGGCCCGGCTTGGCAGGGTCTTCTGCAGACAGTTCATCATTAAAATAAATATCCACTAATCCAGCACGATGCTCATCTTACTTAGGGCCCCTCACAGCTGGCACAGGGTATAAACTTTCCAAGATTGGCAGCATTCCAGTTTTTGACTGGCCACTAAAACTTTCTGTCTTACACAAATACTACTGGTTTTAAACAAACCCCTTTTCTTTATGCCACTGCAGAGAACACACTGGTTGAAGCATGCAAAGTTACGGAAAACACATTTTCCACGTGCCCCTATAACTGAGAACTCCATGCACACTTAAACCAAAATTAAAATCAACAAACAAAAACTATATACAAGATTGAGTGACGTACATTAAAGATGGAGGCACTTTAAAAAAGTACTTTCAGCCAAGAATAAAGAGCTATGTTCTTGCAACAGTATTCACTTTCAACTAGGATGGGCTGCTCAGAGGACAACAGTTCAGTTCAGTGTTGCATAAAGATGCGCCTATTACACAGGATGTTTGAGTCACCTTCTCTTTCCTTTTTCTCCAGGGATTTACTGTTTCAACAGTCACTAAAGTCACATTCACAGTGGGTTTAAGACCTAAGTCACTGCAAGAAGCTGGACTCTGGAGTATTTAACTCATCCACGTGTATTGTTCAAGAGCTGGTTCTGGCCGCTTCCAGCTCCCACTGACAGCCAGCGCCATTCGGCAGGAATGCAGGGCCGGTCCGCCCGGACACGCGGCGGCTCCAGGGAAAGAAGCGAGGCCCGGGTCAGGGGCCGGGAGGCCGCCAGAGGGCGCCACGGCCCGCTCCGGCCCTTCCCCGGGATGGAGCGGGGCGGGAACGGCGGGAAAAGCCCAGAGGGCACCGCCGCTGTTATTCCATCTACGTCCCCTCTTTGCGCTGGATTACTAAATACGCCACCAGCTGTGATTACAGCTACATCTCTAGTGGTACTGAGTTGTAAAAAGAAGAAAAGAAAAAATAAAGGCAACAATAAATGGTTTAATATAGTTTCTATCTATCTTTGGTGCCACAAATCAGGATTAATTAAATATAATAATTAATATGAAAGCAATCGAAAACATGGCATCTCCGTTCCCACACTCAGCATATGTTCATCACTGAACAGCAAGGTAAGTTACAGACATACAATCTAAGTTAAGAGAAAACGTCCCTTTGATTTTCAGTGCCTTGAATTGTTTGTGGGTTTTTATTCTTACCAGTAGCTGCTAATAAGGCCAGACAAATCACTACAGATTTAGTGTCTCATACAAATGAATTTATCATCTGTAAAATGCAAGATGACTGAATGTGGAGTCTGTTTGAAGATGCTTAGCAATGCACAAGCTATCCCCAAGCAGGAGTGGTAATGGCATTCACTACAAATAGCAGGTTTGGGTTTTAAATCTGTGATGAGGCTTTTCAGTCCAGAAGGAATTCATCCTTTCTTAGACTTGTTCCAAGCATGATTTGTACCAAAGCTTTCATGGCTGATTGGGGTAGAACATGGGGAAACATGGTTTGACCCAGCTGCCTCGAGCATCAGCCCCAGGGATGCCATGGTGACATCCCTTCCAACATCAGGGACCAGCACCAGGGAAGTACTTGGGCAGCTGGTCCATGACAAGCTCCATGGTGCTGCAGTTCCCGCAGCACAGAGCCCAGCCCGTGTGTGTATGATGGCTGTGGGAGCAGGGAAGGGTTACACAACCTGCACAAAGCTAATTGAATTGTATATACACACAGAGAGCAGGTAACCTACTGCGCTGCAATTTTCTTGTAATGGAATTTCAGATGACTTTCTTGCCCTGGTGATACAAGGCAACTCTTCACCTAAATGAAAAGCTATGGCAATAATCTAAAACCACCAGAAAATCTCAGCTATAGGGAAAAGGAGGGCTTTCTTTTAGGTCCTGTGGGTCACCTGTTCTGCCAAGATTGACCTCCTCCTTTCTGGGGTCGATAAATCTAAACCCACCTCCCTCTCTCCCCAGAGTTCTGATATTTCTATGATACCAAAAATGATAAAGTCATGCTTAAAAAACCCCACACTCCTTCATACTTTTCATCCTCATATCCAAGTGAAACAAAAAGGCAGAAGTCCACCTCTCCTTTTACACAACAGGAAAGTTTTCTGCAGGAAATACATTTTGAGGAGAACTGGCAGCACTAAGGACGTTACATCCTGAAGAGTCACAGAGTAGAGAATAAGAGCATGGAAAATACACACCATATGGTTTGTTAGATGCTTGTCCTGCATGCAACAGAAAGTACAGAATTAAGTGAACAGCAGAAGAGCAGGTAACAGAGTTAACCAGATGGAGTATGTGAAGTGTTAGGACCAAGAACTCAATTTCCTCCCCAGAATAATGGACTCTGAGAAGAAAAATGAAAAGGAGTGAATGTGGTCGACGTAGCAAGCAAAATTAACATTTTTACAATCCATTTTGAACACACAGGAAAGTGAAATGCAAAGAGAAAATGAAAGTATATTTCATCAGCAAGAGCTCAGAATGCTACACAAAGTACTTTTTGGAATTTTTGTCACAGTGAGAACAAGTAAAAACTTAAATTCTCTGAATTCCCGCTTTCTCCCCTCATTTTTTCTCTACAAAATCTTCTGAGTGCAACACTGAAAAAGGAAGACAGCAAACAGTATAAAATTAGAGATAGAGATCATCCCTTCCACTGGCTTCTGAAGAAAATCTATGGATATTTAAGGGATGTGCTGCCTATCCAGCTTCTTCATTCCCCTTCCTCTAATCTAATCTCTGTACTACTCATCTCTCAGTCTTCTTCTGATACCACTTCCCCATCTCATCCTCCCTTTCTCATTCCTTCCCAAGCAGCTGGGGATTCCAGGGAAGGAGGAGAACACCTAGAGCTCTCAAGGAAGTGAAACTTTGAAGTCTACAGAAGGTACCTACGCATTACTTCTGCTTTCCCGACTTGTTCTCCTGGATCCTGCTGTTTCTCCTGGTGTGTTGGGTGTGAAGAGAACTGAACGCAGCATTTCCAGACAGAAACGAGGTGCTCAGGTAGGGTTTAGGAGGGACTTAAGAAAACAAGTGGAAAATGCATCTAGAGGAGACAAGAACGTTTCCTCCTCTCCTATCAATGTTTTTTCCTATGGACACCCTCAAGCTGGCTGGGCTACAAGGACTGTGATATTGCCTATTTCAATAGAAATAAGGCCAAAAAATGTAAGATGCATATTTAATTATAAAATTAGTAGATTATATGCATTTCATGATTAATAAGATGAAGCATTTTACAAAAAAGGAAAAATCTGTAAGGCTACTCTGAACATTCCCAGGGTTATTCTAATAAAAACAGTGATATTTATAGGCTAGGATATCTTAAAAATATCTAATCTATCTTAGCAAATATATCAAATTAAAGCAAACTGACTGCTGATTTGAGGAAATAGAAGACAAAGCCTCCCCCTCTGTCTCTCCACAATCTAAGATCTGTTCACAAATTTAGCAAAAAAATAAAATAAAAAGAATCACTTGTAAAATCGTTTAAGCCAGTAACATTAGTAAGTAAGTAATCTAGCTGTCAGAACCAGTTAAAAAAATTTCAAGCTGCATTCTTGACAACCCCACACTCAAAGCAGCAGTAGATAAACTGAGCAAGACATAAACTGTGATTAACTGACTGTGACACACAATGAGTTTGAAGTGACATGCAAAGGGGAAAAACAGAAAGAAAATGAAAGGAGATACAAACTGAGACTTAGAGACCAGCTTTACGTCCATAGTTTGGATTCTTGAAATTGTTAATAGGGCTCTTGTATATTGGATTTTCTTGCTGAAGTAAAAGAAATGGTCAATATCGAATAATTCAACAAGAGAAAAAAAAAAAGTAACATTCTCAACTATCATTGAAAAAAATCATGCTATATATATACAGAAAAGTGTTAGTAATTTTGTTTTACCCAGAACAGAATTAACTAATTTTCGTAAATAAAACCAAAAGGCTTCCTTGGACATTTTTTTAAGTTTTCTCTTAATGTGAGTGTTGCCTTCTACAGAACTGTAGTGAAGGGGTTCTTGATTAGAAGATTTCTAACATTTCCCAGAGGCAGCAACCAGTAGCCTATGAAAATCTATAGACTATAGGCTTGCTCTTCCTGCACACTTCTTGGCTGACAAAGAGTTGGGGAGATTTCAACAAACCAGTACCAGCCACAATTTTGTGACTTTTATTGAAGCCTCCCAACGAGTATTTATTTACTCATTCAACCCTGTATGAGTATTTACGAGATATCCTCAATGAGTGCAAAAGTTTCTTCTTTGTTCTATACAGAAATGACTCATCTTTCTAATAAACACTTCAAAAATACATTGTTACGTGTTGCAGAACTGTAAAGTTGCACTATACTGTCACACTTTTTAAATGTTATTTAAACCCAAGTTACAACTCCCTTTTCTAGCTCAAGAGGTTCTTCTCTAAGGGGGTTGATTACAACCTGAAATACTTAAGCAACATGAACAAAAACCTTCTATTCTTCTCTGTTACTGCACTTTTATACACAGAGAAGCCTCTTGACTTACCGTATCCCACTTGGCATTCATCTTCTCCTTTTCAAATTTAGCAAATTCTCTTCTGTCGTGAATGATCATTAGTAGTTTCCAAATCAATAATAATGCAAGTCCAATAAGAACAATTCCAGCAACTACACCAGCTACAATGGGAATGATGTCAGGACCGCTGGGGCACTCTAGGGAACAAGGCAAGGGAAACCTGATTTTACAAAATGGTAAAGGTAATGTATATCCAGATGCTTTCAACATTTGATTTTGTACTGAAGCCAGTATTTTGAATATCAGGTATGCCAATACTGCTTCTCTTTCAAATAACAGAATTTTTGAAATATGTATGTGCTGTAGCATTCTAGCTTATTTTTATCCTTCTAATTTGTGTTTGATTTTAGCAATAGAACAACTCCTGATGAAAAAGTCAATGTACTGCTAACCCCTTAAGCTATTGATCTAGAGTATTAAGAGCAAAATAACTGCCAATGGTAGCCAATACAAGTCAAAGGTGGCGCAGGAGGGATAAACCAGCTGGAGTACAAATATAGACTGTCAAAACAGGCCCCATGTACTCTGTGCCAGCGTTACAGAAAAAGGGTGCTCCCCATTTTACCTCAGATGGCTGTTAGTGGTTAATATATACAGAAATAAGCAATAACTGTGCTTCTGAGACAGATTTTTATTTTTTAAGGGTATTTCCTCATCTAGGGAACTGATCTCTGCTGAAATCAAGTTTTACAAAAAGGCACATCTTTGGATAAAAATATGTACTTCCAAAAAAAGCGAATTATGTGCTTGAAAAGAGTAATACAGATGCAAAGTGATTTACAGTGACTGACACTGAAATAATAATCCTCTAAATCAAACCTAACTCTACTATTAATGTAAAATTCTCAATAATCACAAACCGAAGAAAGGCTTTTGCAGAGGTCAGCGCACAGAGTGAAGGAGTCAGAAGCAAACAAGTACAACTCCTGTGCAGTCAATAGAACAAAGCTTCCTCCTCCACTGCAGACTCCTCATCTTTGTAGCTGCCCTCTGTTAGGGTGAGGGAAGGGTCATGACAGGAATTCCCTTGGGAACCAGTAAGGAACAAGTGTCTGCTCCACTGAATACAGCTCTACTGACCAGAGCTGGTTCTTTCAGCACCTGTATGGCACAGAATTAAGATGCCTCCCTGTGCTTGATGGGCTTGATTCACCTCTGAGCTCAGGCAACAGAAGTTTATACATGAGGCCTTTAGTCAGGCCCCAGAAGTGCAGGATGTGTTTGACCTGCCCTAGGAGACAGGGATCAAGATTCTCCTCTACTCCGTGGACTACATTTCTAGAGAATTTTAAACATTCTGAACTGAAGCAATATTTATGTCTAAGAGCTACCAGCCACTGGTCTGTATTAAGTGATGATCATCCAAATAATTAATTCTGAAAATTCCTTGAGTGGAATACAGCACTAAACCTTTAAGGTGTGGATTTTATATCAGGCTTATAAAAATCAGGAGACCACACACTGCTAATGTACAAAACCAGAAATTTTGCACTGTTATATGCAACATCCAGTAATTAAGACTAACAATGGTCTTGGTAAATAAATGGTAAATTCCTTATTGAGCTACAAAAATTGTTCTTGCTTTTTTGTATCAGAAGATTGAACTAGTAAGGATTAACTAAGCAAAAGGCTTTTGGGATCTATTATTGAAGATACCTCAGTTAAGTAAAAGCAAAGGTTGCCAGCATAAAATAATTCAAGCAGTTTGCAGCACAGTACACAATTTTATGTACAGTGGTCTCAAATTATTAAAAAAAGGAAAAGAAAAAAAAGCAACAAAATCTCAGAGACACAATTGTTTATAATCTGTAGCACAAACCTGATAAAAAAAATTGTGAAAATTTATCTAACTAGGACTTGCCACAGGACAGGTAAAATAAGCCTGCAAAGTACACCAAGTGGAAACAGGAAATGTTTTAACAAATATACATATCTGATTGACTTCCTGATTTTACAAAACAGAACCTGTTTCTGCCAGCCTAAGGGTTTGAAAAATCTAGATCTAGAGAGACTTACGTTTTCTAAAGCCCTTCAAACATCCACAGCTGCCATTCAGGGAACAAGTACCTATTTCTGAACGCACCAACTCACCCGAATCAACCAAAGCTACTTCGTAACGCACAACTGCGCCAATTAACAACAAAGGGAGCACAGGTAACATCCTGTTCGTACCTGGGGTCTCCACCACGTGGACATTGGCTTCACCATTCGAGTTGACAGAATACGTGAAGTAGAACCAGCAGTCATCAACATCCTTCTCTTTGCAGTGAGACAACGGATCGGGCTGTCCGGGCTGCGGCAACTTGTCCCGGTTTTCTACCAGCGTCATATTGAAATGCATACATTCCTGGGAACAGGTGTCCTTCTTTTCCCCCTTTTCAAAAGCTCTGCACTGAACGCAGTCCCTGTGGAGGTACAAACCAGAAGTGATGCTTTTTAATATGTTCACGACAGATTTCTAGCACGTAATTTAAAGAAATGTAAAGGAGAAAATGTGGGGGGGAAAAAAAAACCAAGAAAAAACAACTCTTTTGCCATAAAGGTCAGGAAAAAATAAAGGAAGACACCGCTTTTTAGCAGTCAGAGCACTTATGTACCTTGGGATTAACAAAAGCCCTTTAATAAATTCCACTTTCCCTGGATGACCCACAAACTTCAAAAGCAGAAAAAACCCCAAACTTTTTCAATATCTCTACCTGGAAAACGAATACTCTCAGAGAGGGCAGTGTAGAAACAGGATATTGACAGTGCAACAGTATCTGAGACTGTTTTGCAGGTTAGAAAGAACGAACTGAGTGACAAGCTTTGGGTATCACTCTGAATAACTCATTGATAAAAGCAGACTGAACAGGATTTTTATACTAAAAAGACTAAGTTTTTTTCTCAGCTCAAAGTTAGTTGCACAGGAATCAGCTCAGCCACTAATCCCAAACTTACTTCCAAGTTTTTGTGCAGAAAATGTTTGGTTTCTAAAAGTCTGGATTTCCAAAGGGAGGGATGCAAATTTCAGTGGCCCACACAGGTCTAGGTTCAGTTTTTGACTCTGTTCCAACAGTATAAAAGTATCAAGCAAAAAACTTAGCTGAAGTTTTAACCATCAAAGGGTTTGTTTCAAAAATCCTCACATATAAGTATCACAAACTCAAATGCACAGAAGCTGGGACTTGGTGTTCTAGGTACGTACTTGTGCTCTGCGCAGACACCGAGGCAAGTCTGACACATTTCACATGTGGGGCCTTGGAATTTGGGATCTGTACAGTTGCAGGTGCCACATTCGCAGGTTCCTCTTCCATTGCAAATCTGTCCATTAGATGCCATACATGGTGTAGTATCCAAGGAACAATCGCAGGCACTGCCAGTGAAGTTGGGGAAACACTCGCACACTCTGCACTTGCAGATACCATTTCCTGTGCGTTGGAAAGATATTTCAGTGAAATCAAGTCTAGTATAAAACATAAAATTTGTGACAGTAAGAAATAAATCGCCATCTCAGGGCAGATAAAAGGAAAAGAAACCCTGGTGGAGAGATAATGAAGCCTAACGATTTAAGAGGTACAAAATAAATTTTAGCTCCTTGAAAAACAACTTGCAGGCATTTCTCCCCTTTTCCCATTCTCCTACATTTGGATTTCCTTTCATGAATCAAATAACAAGACTAAGGAAATCTGATCAACAGCAGTATAGTGTGATGACCATATCACCCGGAGAGCATTGCAGCACTGCTTCAGTTCACAACTTTGTGTGCATACAGATAACTGATCACTCCTGTCTTTGTATCTATGACTAAACAATCGTATAAAGTAAGACCTAAAAAGATGAGGAATGCACTGAGACTTCAGAACACAGAAAAATGAACCACCTTTGGCTCCCCAGGGCACCACCATTCAGCTGCTGTACTTCTGACCTCACACGCCCAACCCAACTTCATGCTCCTTACACTCCCTACACAGGAACCAAGATGCCTGTGTCTCCAGAATGGTCATCTGGATGACACGAAAAGCTTTTTGGCCACACCCCTCCTTCTCCATTGAGAATAAAGTACTTAAGTCAATACCTATCTGACACCATGTATTTTGGAAAACCACCACCACTGCTCCCATCCTTAGTGGAGCTGATAAGCAGTGTATTCTGAGCAGAATGAGCTATCTCATTACTCAGTTAAAACTTAGTGGCTTCACTGTTCTATTTTTGTATCATAGACAAAACTGAGGTAGTTATAGTCCTACCAGATACTTCCACGTGCAAAGTAACCTAAGGAAGTTATAGGACAAAGATATATGAAGCAAAATAACTTAGATACTGGCTGCTGAATGATTTTTTTTAAATTGCTTTTGATTTCAGGAATTACCTGGCATCAAAGTCTTGCTTCAAGTGCTTAAGGTGTTTTTATGGATCCTGCACATTCTAATCTTCACATACCTTTCAGAATAGTCTCAAGCATCTCACTGGTGTCCTGTCAAGCACTGAAGTCAAGCATTCACTGTTACAAGTAAGCTGAGGTCGTTCTCTCTTTCTATTGACACAGTGGTTATACTGAGCCAGTATAACATTATAATCTCAGAACAGTTGTCTCAGCATTCTTTACTACAATACCTGAATATAATTCTGTAAAAACCAGCAGAAGTAAAGTTCACTTCACATCCTTCTTGGAGCTGTGATTCAAGGAAGGTGAGATGTGTATTAAAATGCTGTATGTTCAGAGGGGTGTTTCATTAAGCAATCACTAAACCTGTGGATACTCTCATCTCTTTTATCAAGTGGTTATGATCTTTAAGCTAATTACTCTACTGGGTAGAGATGACAGACTTGTATACTGCTGACCAGCTTTGCCTGCAGAAAACCAAAGTAGTTTCTCACCTCCACAAATTAAACCATTCGATCGATCACAGTTGAAGTTGTCACATTCGCAGTATTTGCCAGAATACACTTCATTGGTGTTTTCTCTTTTCTTGCATACGCATTGTCCACAAATGCATTCCCCATTGTTACTGCAAATTTCTGTACTGTTCTCTCTCCTGCAGTAAGCATCCATGTCCTCACTATTTACTTCATCTGTACTACATTCACATAGTCTTCCAATACGTCCTTCATTACATCTGCAAGGTAAAAGCATGACTGAAATTTTAACCTCAATTAAAAGTCCGCAAAAATTGCACAGAGAACAGGAGTAAAAGTGAATCCTTTCTCAAGGGATGTTCCAAATTAAATTTCAAATGAGACTTCCAACTGACATCTATGTACCCATTCTTAAAGGAGCAAACTGGACTAAGTTGCTCTTATGCTGATTATCTTACCTGATATTCCAGGTGAGAAAGTACCTCTAACTACATTGTCACATAATCACTACTAATGCCTCTCATGTGACAGAACAGTAATTATTTTTTAAGTGACAGCGACTGTTCACTGTAGCTGCTGTCATATTTCAGTGAAAAGATTTCCTATGAACAGCAATTAAACAGATGATCTTTAGAGCTGTTGAACTGAGATCCTCGGGGATCAGCACTTCTCATGATCAAGGTTAAAATGTCAATGAACAAATGGAAGTTCCTCTCCTTCCCATCAGTGACGGCCAGACTGTTATAGGGTGTCCATCAGAGTTAACAGTTCATTGGGAAACTGCTACTGTTACAAAAACAAAAGGCTGTGCTTTACCCACAGGTCTGTTCTCGCCCACGTGAAACCACGGGGACACCAGAGACAGTGACACCAGGTATAAGAAGGCTTTCTACACAAAGATGGGAAAATCTGTTCTCCTTATTTAAAAGGAACATCAAAAACTGACTGCAGAATGAGGCAATGGACCATAACACTGGATACAAAATGGGTTATTCCTCAGCTTATAGAACACTAAGCAGTTGAGTGGGCCATATCTTGGTCTTCCAAAAATCCTGTTAACCACCAATACTTCACCTGGCAGATGTGAGTCTGCCTCACACCAAAAGTCCTCTAAGAGTGAAGGCAATACCTTCTGCTTTGTTTTCATTAAGTCATATATTAAACCATAAGGAATGAGGATTTTTTTATTTCAATCACAATTCACTGAGCAGGAACCAAAACTGTCTTCCAAAGTCCTAGATCTTGTTCTCCTAGAGAAGATCTTAATTCCATTTGCCTCTTACCATTCTCATCTCAAGGGTTTCCACGAAACAGTTTTCATTTTTGTTGTAGATTTCTCGGGGGAGCAAATAAGGATCAAACCTTTTTGACCTCCTAGGCTGATCTTCAGTCTCCAGTGAAACTCTACCATGTTGCACTGCTTTCATTTGTGTGTTAACTCCAGAAAATTGAATAGAACTTTACTTAATTTTCAAATATGTAATAAGGAACACATTTGTAATCTAATCCCGGTGATGAGCAATAATAGACCTTTCAGAGCCATAAGTACACAAAAAATTATTTATATTCTGAAAGTTTTATAGATATATGCAAGTACAAGAAACATTAAAACAAGATCTAAAAGGTTAGAAATAAAACAGGGAGAAGAGACAAAACAAAAGGTGTTTTTCTAATGAGTTATTGCTCTTTCCTGCTATGAAACAACCAGTATTAATCTCAGTAGGAGTTCCTACCAAAAAACCAGAAAGCCTTTGATTTTCTCAAAATTAAGAGACGTCACACTGGAAGCATATAATTAGATCAGTATGAATACTTGCAAAAGCATCACATTTTTGTTCCATAAATCTGTAATGTTGCCCTATTACACAGACCTCAAAACTTAATAAGAAACAGAAAAAGCAATAAGACCTATACCCTTTAAAGTACTGACTCAAGGCCAAATTTGAATTGTGACTTGTACAATATTGGTGATCTAATGATCAACACTATGAATTTCAGCATAAGGATTATTTGCAGAGATACAGCAGTATTTCAAAATGCCCTAAAAGAAATAGACCTGTAACAGTAATTCTTGTCCTTTCCTTAAAAAAATAGTAAACCCAAGTAAACCCTAATTAAGGGAACAAAGATCTTGCTCACATTTCTCTTTTGCAAAAATAAACAAAATGTCTATTTATTTACCTGCAAGCACCACATTCAAATGTTCCATTTCCTTCGTGGCAGGCTGGACTATTAGGTTCTCCTTCACTTTGACACTGACACTCACAGATGAACTGGAGATTAATTTCCACTTCTTCAGTGAATCCCAGTGGTTTAATTTTAATTGTTTCATTTTGTTCTTTCTTTGGACATTCGTTTGCCGTTACATTAATCTCAAATCTAACCTGCAAAGCAAAATAAATGGAGAGTCACATTACTGTAAGGAGTTTTGTCTGTACTGTTAAAAAGAAATGCTGTGTTGGACACTAAATGAATTTTGTATTTGAGTAGCAGCACATATACTGTAAGTTACCTCATCTCCAATTGAAATGTTAGAACATTTCCTTCCATCTTCTTGTGTATCATTCACTCCATTCTTGCAGAAAGACTTATAACTGATTGTCACTCCTTTTGGTAGCTTTGTGTTTTCCAGGATAACCTCTGAAGAAAGGGACTAAAACAACAGTTATTAGCTAACTTCAAATTGAGTTGCATAAGCATTTTGCTGAAGAAAAGACATTATACAACTATGCATGGTCAGGCACCAATCCCATGGGCACACTGGAATTATGCAAGTTCCAAGAAACGTGCCAAGAAACATTAGCCCAGGGCTGCCCAAAGTCACTCTGTGGTGACCCCTTCTCATGTCTGAACCCTGCTATACAGGGTCAGGGCAGGTTTCCACAGACATTGGAGGCACTTTGTGTACTCTTTGTTTGCCCTGTGTACTCCAAAGGAGGAATGGGGCTCCTTTACACAACACAGCAATGAAGACAATACTTTGGGACCCTGCCCAAGAGCCCCCCCGAGGCTGATACAGACACTTCCTTTGGCATCAAGAAGTTGCAAAACTTGCTTTTTTTTGCCTCCGCTTGGAAGGAAAGCAAGATGTGGAGATCCTGAAGGAACAGTGTGGATTTTGGTTGTGGATTTTATGTTTTGAAAGGGAAAGCATGGATGATAACTTTTCTTTCTCATGTCATTTTAAATTACTTTAAGAGTGTATCTTTCTAGTCATCTAAACTCTTACTGTCATAGAGTCTCAATATCTAATGTGGTTTTACAGCAATGGGGCATATTTACAGTGTAGTACGCTAATTAATCCACTCTGGAGTCTGCTTGGAAAACTCATAATAATTTAGGAGCAAGAAAAATTATTAAATCCCCCAAAAAATCTGAACTTACATTGTATGCATCAATGATCAGCTGAATCACATTGCTGGAGTTTGAAGACAATGTTCCCACCGCTGATTTTGGTATCAGATTTTTCAGTTCCTTTCAACATTTGCAAAAACAGAAGGAAAATTACAGTCTCACTGGTTAACAAAGTATAATTTGTAGTATAAATGATGATATAATGTGTTAGTGGATTAACTAGCCAAGATCAAGTACTTCCAAAAACAAAGCTACAGCGTTGCCAGAGATCATCACAATTTTTCAGGTTATACACAGCACTACTAGCATAAACAAATACCCAGCCCTTTCTTCTCCTTTGAATTTTCATGCTAAATTTGGTAACAGAATACTAAGACCTTCTCTTGCACAAGTTTACCACACACAACATGTCTTCAACCACTCTTAAAGGTACATTAAAGATAGGCAGGTATCTCTTTCCAACAGAAAAAAAAAAAACTTACAATTTGAATACACTTAAAAAAAAACCCCAAAACCAAAAAACCACCTTGTTAGGTGAAAACAAGGAAAAATATGCATCTCCTTTACACAGTCATTTCCTATTGCACAATCACATCCAGCCGTTTAGTTAATTTTAAACATCAGGAACATAAATAGACCACAAGGGACAAAATATGTTCTTTCATAAGAGTGCCTTGATTCAGTGTCCACACCCCCCTCAGCTATTTTGCTGTAAAAATGTTCACAAAAATGAGCACTGCAAATGTGCTCTCCACTCCCTCCTACCTGTAAATTATGAAGAGTGGCAAGGAGAAAGGGCACTTTTTCCCTGGATATTACACACACAGTCAGTCTTGATTTGAACAAGTAAAAAAGGCTTAATAATAAAAACGTGAGCAGCAAAATATTACTTACATATCACTTACTTCCACAATTATTTTAATTTAAAATAAAGCAATTTCAATGACTTCAGAGCACTTTCTTTACCTTATAGACTGCCTGAAACTCTTCAGTAACAGCAAAGATTGTCTGAATATTGTTCTCACTAAGTTTCTGTACCAGATGAGCAATAGAGGGATAATCCTATAAAAATCAAGCACAAAATGCCATTCAAATTTGGGACACACTGCCAGAAAATAATCAGAAACACTATGACATCATAAATACAAACAATCTTTAGAAATAAAAGGAAGACTCCTAACTAGACAGTTTATGTCACAGTCCTAAAGCAAAACAACCTCTGGAAACAAACAGGTACTGGTTCCATATATGCCTCATGAAGACAGGTGTTTCTTGACAGTGACATTATCCTATTCTCTGCCATATAAAGTCTCCAAGTTAAATCCTTAATCTCAATGTTCTCAGAAAATTACCTTCAGTAGTTTTCCATATGACTTATCTCCCTTAAAAGCACTACTTTTTACACTGCTTCATAAAGAAAAGATGAAATAAAACTGAATTAATTTCAGGGGTTTATTGAACAATATTCTCTTAAAGTTAGGAATATACGAACACGCAAACTTTGTAAAGCTTATTGTGTTTACCCCATCCAGTAAATGTTTCTCTTTCCACCTTTTGTCTGATCTACCTATCAATAAAAGGCAACAAAGGCAATGCTAACCATACTTTTACCATAAATTTTGCATCATAAAATTTCAAGCAGTCTTAAAAAAACTGTCCTAATGCTGTGTCACAGTAGTAAAATATTCTGAACACAAAGACTAGTGAGATGGTAAAATAATGGGACATAGCCATCACAGCTGTCCTGCAGTGGACATGTAGGATTATTAGTCATCAAAAAGGTTAAAATCCAGCAGCACAAATCATCGTGTGAAAGTTGCCATCTCTTGAAATTTTCCAATTAAGATTGGATTAATTCTTGCACATTGGCTTTAGTTAAGCTACAGTCACTTAATGTAATATAGAGGTAAAAAGTTCATAAGATGTAGTAGTCTGAAACTATACCAGATGACCTAATGAGGTTTTCAAGCTTAAGCATCACACAATATTAACTTCCCTAGAAGATGAGGTTAAGACTTACGTAATAGTGGCTCATTGTGTACACATTATTTTCCAGATGACATTTGCCATCATTTGGTAAAACAATTCCACCAAGTTTACCATCTCCTGCAAAGTGAAATCCAGCATCCGTGGAAAACACTAGTAGCCTTGTAACGTTCCTCCAGCCAATTTGTTCCTTGGGAAAAAACACAAATGGATTTTCGTTATTTTGTACCCATTTATTTTATAGCATTGGGGACCAAGACTTGAGAGATAAATGCATGAAAAAGTAGACAGACCTAGGAGAAGCCCCACTGCAAAAGTATCACCCTGGAAAACATTAATTCACGCAAACCTTGAGAGCACTTGCATTTAATTAAATGTCTGCTCCGAAACATCTGTCGTAGCTTTTTCATCAAAGGCAAGAAACACTCTTTTTGTGATATACTTTGATCTGTTCAGTTCTCACTAAAGTATCTGAAGAGCAACAGGGTTTTTGAAATCAGGCACATCAGTCCAGATCTTTAATGCTAAGTCCACCTCTGTGCCACAGCCACACAGCCCGAGCACAGGGAACGCTGGTGAGCAGCACTGCTGCGGCCTGGACTGCCCAGCACTAGGCTTGGAGGAATCCCCAGGCTTTGCCAATCTAATGCAGATTTGTACCCACCACGGTGCTTGCCACAGGACTGTCCCATGAGCATCCCGGCCCACTGCTGCAGGGCCTAATTCTGTAACCTGCCCTTCCCTATTTTTTTTTAAAATTATTCCATGGACCTGAAGCCCAAGCTAATTGAAGGAGAGAACACGATGTAAAAGTGTCATATAATACCAGTTACCACCAAAAAAATCTAGAAGGCTTACAATTAACACTGCACTTTTAAAATAAGACTCCAGATTGTTTCAGGAGGTCCCCAGTCCATCGTTTAACAGCAAAAACAATATGGTAACAAAGTAATACATTTGGATATTGATTTTTTGGGAGTCCATTTTGTACAGGTGCACAGAATAGTCTGTCAAGGCTACACAAACATCAAAGAATCTTCAGATCTTCAAAAATAAATAATAAAGCTTTCCATTGTCTTCTGAGAATCCAGTAGAAGTTATAATACACCAAATTTCTGCAACCACAACTACAAGAAGCTTACAGACCTTTGAAATAATCTAAGAATAGTTGCTTACTCAGGATTTCACACACTTTTAAGGAAAACTTGACTTTTCTTCTACAGCAAACTTTAAAAAAATTTGCCTTGGGAACATATCTGTCTACTGTGAACATGACTTCTGTTCAGCACTTTCACATTTCCCAGCTTCATTCATTCACTAGAGTTCTCCACAAAAGCCAAACACAGGTATCCACGCAGCCTGTCTCATCTATCCTGTCTTGTTCACGTGAGGCAACATGTTCAAACATCAGCCACCACGAAACACTAAGGCTATATTCAAACAATTTCATCTAACAGAGCAGTAAAAAAAAGTAATATACACTTACCCCACAAACTGCAACCTGCATTATCGCATCAAATCCACCTTCAGGAGAATCTAAATTCCCAGAAATGTGCTGTTTGCTTACAAGTTCATTGAATTTGTTTCCTTCACTGGTAAGGCTGAGCACATTTTTATAGCTAAAAGGACTTGTACAGTTCTGGTCACCCGTACAGGGATTTCTGAGTTTGGCTGGTGTTGTACTGATATAAGGCATAACAGTTTTCTCCACAAAAGAGCCAAATCCTAAGAAAGAATAATAAAATCCCTGTAAGTTGAAGAATGGAAGTCTCATTTATATTATGACACAACAGAATTCAAATGCATTATAGCTGAGCTGGCATCAGAAATAGCTCTCATACTTGTTTATGTTCCACTCTCTCCACCAAAACCAAGTACTCTTTAAGTTTTCAACAGGTTCTGAGTTGAAAAAAAAAATTTAGTCTTCATATACAATGATGTGAAAAACATCAGGAAGGAAACCTGGGGGTTTTAATTATTTTTTTTTTAGAATAGGTAAATCTTTCTTACCAATTCGAAAGTCTGAAGTTATTTTTTCCATTTCGAACATCAGAGCTGTTCCGAGACTTTTCACATTCTCTAAGTCATCCTTCATAGAATAGGAGAGGTCCATCAGATAATAAAGGTCAATGGGGTAGTCTTCAGCTCTCTTAAATTTTAATGAAAATGTCTGGGGTTCCCCTGTTTCAGAGATTAAACAACAAATAGAAACCATTAAAAATTCCACAACTGCACTGACAAGAAAAACCCTTTCTAAGAAAAGGTTTGGAAGCGCTTATGAAGTTTTCATTTTCTCTAATTAATTAAAATGCTTAAAATCAAATTATAATGAAGAAAGTGTGTTTCTTTCCCATGTTCAACTTTATATTTCCAAGATACTTTATCTCCCTATAGAAAATATTAGCCTGCCAAAAACCAAGCCTCTGGTAGTTACTGCAATTTCAAATCTTCACACTTGAAATAATTTTAACAAGGTTACTTTAAGATCTAATAGCACAAATTTCAACATCTATTTTCATCCATGATGACTCCAAAAGTTCTCAGTTAAAAAACCACATTGTTTAAATAGGTTTACACAAGAAAAATCGGTTCTGGATGGAACATTGCAAGTTACTTTGCACCACCAGGCTGAGAGCACAGAAATGTGACCAAGAGAATGGTAAATTACTCTTTGTTGTGATTGTAAGCCCAGACCCTGCATTTTACTGACAGAAGCATGTAGTCTCATTCTCATATTGAAAGACAGTGTAGAAGAACTGTACACACATACCACACACCCCCTTCCCTGGAAAATGGAAAAGTAAGGAATAAAACTACAAGTTTTTACCCCCTGCTCCCCTCCGTCACTGAACTTAAACAGTGATATTGCTGCCGCTTCAGTTTGCTTAATAATTACGAAACATTTGCTTAACAAAAAAAACACCACCAAAACCTATTTAGATTTTCACTTAAAAGAGCCTGCACAGAAAGCAAGTATTCCCTCTGCCAGTACGCAGTCCCTCATCAGAGAACTTATATCAAGAGAAGTGCTTATAAACAGAGTAATAATCTTTTGGGTAATTATACTCTGATTGCTCAGGTCCCTGGTTATGTTCTGATGAAGAAAATTCTGTGTCAACAGAGAAACAATAATTTGGTTTGAAATCAAAAATTTCACATTAGAAATAAACAGGGGCAATACCAAAACTGCAAAATAACTTCCATTCCTTTCCTCTCCACATCACGCTGAGCTGCTTCACATCACCTTCCACTTATTAACGCAACCACCATCAAGCAGCTGACCCCAAGCACAGACTCTTACTCCAGGGAAATACAAGGCAGCTATTCAACGTGTCTACAGTACCTAAGAACTCTCCTTAAGGACAATCCCCATTGTGTTCAAGAACTGTGAGCCACCAGCCCTGTTCCTCCCTACCCCCATTTGCATGAAAGTTCTCTTTAGGGGATGGAAATGGTACACATCTACTTTATTTTCATTACTGTATTCCTGTGTCCACATCTTTAGCCTCTGGAAAGTATTTTATGTAGCAATCCAAAAATCTCGCTGCATAACTACACAACCATTCCGTTCAGACACACAGACTTTAGGCAGCAGCAGTACTTCAAGCAAAAGGAAATGCTCTCATAACTTCTCTAAGTTTTTGCTCACTGTTCTACTTTCATTCTAAGAAACCACACTGAAGAAAAACAACTCCAGAATACTAAAAGCAAAAAATTTTACCTTTATGATCCATGTATCAATCCATGTACCTATTTTCTCCTATTCTATTTCTCCTAGTATTGGGAACAAGTAATAATATCTTTCATAAAAATCAAACAGTACTTGGAGTATCTAAATACCTGGGGCTGACCTGAATAGCTCTGCTATCAATTCAGGTTATCTGAGCAATAGCAATTTCTGTAGCAAAATGGTTACACACTCAAATCAAAAAATGCAGATGTGGTGGTGGCAGAAAAATCATCCTGAGAATGGAACGAAACTGTCCTTACCGACTCTTAGCTGCAGTACTAATTTTTGTGGCTGGATCTGTGTAATGGCTTCTGGTCTCAGCTTCTCTGCAGCACCTTTCTTACGATTCGTTACTTCTCTGTTTTCAAGCAGCTGTTTGCTACCTCTGGGATTTTCTATATCTTCCAGAGGACAGCCTTTACTCTTTAGTGCTGCCAAGTCATCACACCGTGCAGATGTTGGCTCTCCTTCTTGCAAAAAGTCCTAGAAAACACAGGCAAAAGAGTATCAAGTTTACAGCTATGTGCAATTTGTTGTACTCTACCCACAGTAACTCGTTCTACAGTGACTCCATCTTTTTTTTTTCAAAGTTGGTAATAAAACACACAGTCCTGAAATGTATTCAATGATACATCAGTGACTACTATTTAGTCCAGGAGTTTGATTCTACTTATATTTATCTGTGTGTAAGATGTAAGTAAGATGAAAGAAAAAAATAAAGCCTAATGTCACCTCCATCACAAGCAGGACATCCATTTAAATTGGCTGCTCTGAAAGTGACAGCAGGTGGAAAAAGCTTTCATCTTCACATAGTCATCAATAACGTGAAGCCACTTGTACAGCCTGCTTGGCAACTACCCTCCCTTTTAACTCTTTTTCTTTTTTAATTAAAGATTATGTAGGAGTAGCTTGGTACTCCACAACAAAATAATGGCCATATGCTGACAGAGCAGGGCAAAGACAGACAACTCTTACTTTGGGGGAATTCAATCCAGAAGTAAGATCCATAGGCAAAACCAACTGGTAACTTTCTTCTGAACAACAAATTACCTCAAACCTAAAAAAAGCTCCTAACCTCAAAGATAAATACATAAGGTGTCTAATTAAGAAACTTGGCAATTCTGATTCTGCCCCCTCCCAAACATGCATATAAATAAATGTATCTTAATGCTTGTTAGTTCTTGACAACAAAGACCTACCAGGAATCTGACAGCTCAAGACCAAATTTTAAAGTTAGGCAGTTTAATTAAATGTTGAAAGTTTGGGGGATCGTAAGTAGGTACTATAAGGAAACAAATATACATTATTATCTCCTAACAAGAAACAGGAAAATTTCTTAGTTTTCAATAATAAACCAAAGAAAAACTATAGAAAGCATTTTCTTCTGTTTCTAACATGAAGAAGATACTTCAGCATATACTGGTTAAGTCACACAAATTTCAGATCATCTTATATTTTGTAATTTCCTGAACTTCATTTTTACTAACATAAGAAAGTACTCTTTTTGTTTCATACTGAAACAAACCACCCACCCACACAAACCAATCTCCTACCCCTCAAGTCTACCAATAACACAAAACTAAAATTTGAACATCTTTCTTTTATAAAAAAACCCCCTTCAATCTCTTCCCCTACTTCACCTACATCTGTCTAAAATTAGCTCTTACTCTAATGTTACTGGAAGAATATAATTAAGCATACCCAGACTGATTCCATACAGGAATCATTTTAAGTAACTATGAAGATGGCCTGTAGGGCCTTCAGTATACACTGAAGATTTGGAAAATGAGAAGTAAACACATTGCGAAAAGCATTTATACTCAAATCAGGACATGGGGAAAATCACAGTATCTGATTTTTTAAGTACAAACAAGTATCAAATTGAGTAGCTAGGGGGAACTATTAGTTAAGAAAACAGACATTTCTATACAGTTAAACTAG
The DNA here is from genome assembly GCA_013399855.1 of Oxyruncus cristatus. Taxonomy (NCBI): domain Eukaryota; kingdom Metazoa; phylum Chordata; class Aves; order Passeriformes; family Cotingidae; genus Oxyruncus; species Oxyruncus cristatus. Next base: position 1,100,315 of record VXAY01003532.1, on the reverse strand, counting down.
TTACTAAAATTTGAAACCAAGGAGAAAAAACCCCAAACCATAAAAGGACTTTTGCAACACTTACTGTTTTTTTACACCAACCACAGTTTGGTCCTGCTTGTATACATTCACCACATGATTTTGCATTAGCTTTTATGCAGTCGCTTCCACCTGGCAAGGAACACAAATCAGTCACTTCATTTATAAAAAGGTGTTAACCTTGGAATTTTACTTTGTTTCATTCTGGCTTTGTAAACTAAGTTCTAACTACAAACAGGTTATTAACATGAGATATGACTGACCTACTGCCATTAGCATTTGTCTAAAGAGGATATATCTATCTACATAAATAACTGCTAATCAGACACAGTTTTAAAGCAGCACTAAACTACTGCAGTGTAATCCAGTGACTCACCTTGCTGAGCAAATCCATTCCATATCAAGCAACAGAGGACCCCAGCAAATGTGAGCAATTTTAAAGTAGTCTGAAACACAAAACCAGAAAACCAAATTGTATGATTTATTGTAATGACTAAGCACCAAAAAGAAAATAAAAAATTGCATGAAACTGCAGACATGTAACTGTGTTTCAGAGGAGACAAGGAACACGGAGCAGATGCAAATCAAATCAGATGCACCAGCTGGACATGTTTGTGGGCTACACTGTATTCAGAAAACATGAAACAGGGTAGCTTCTTAAATTACTTTGAAATACTCTGAAATACTCACAGGTAAATCAGCAAGCTATGAGAAATTGGAAAATGCTATTCAGTTGGGGGGAAGAACCCAGACCAGCCTTTTAACATCTTATTAAAAAAATGTTTATGCTCTGAACATTATCAGAGAAATACTTCTAAATAATGACACCATAGAAATACAAGATGGAAACAGAGCTTCCATATTCAAATATCTGTTTTAAGATAAACACCAAGGCCCTGTACAAAGCATTTTCCTCAGAATTCAAAGGGCATTTTACAGCTTAACTTTGCAGTTTATAGTCCAAACTACAAATTTCCTCTCACAATATGCACCATAAATCATCCTTGATATAAACTCAGCCCCTTTTTTTATTTCTTTAGACAAAAGAAAATTAATGGATACCATCCATACCAAACACAAAACAATCTATCCTTTGTTCAGTGCTATAAATATTAATGAAAGCCTGGCAGAAAAAAATACCTACATCCAAACTATATAATCTACATGCTTCATGAGACAAGATTTGAATACTTATAAACTGCTGACTTGTCATTTTCCCTAACTAGTTGAGAGACTTCACTTAGTACTGCAGAGGATCAAGTTCTAAAATAGGTTTCAAGCAGATCATTTTTTTTCAAATTTTCTTCTACACTAATAGCAGGTAGTAAGCCAGGGTCAGTTGTCACAACTTTTAAATTTTGGTCCTGTTTTAAATTCTATTTCTCCTTTATTCATTGTAAGAATTCTGAGAACTTGGACAGTAGCTGCCAGTTTCCTCGGTCATCCTAAAACGTTATTGCTAATTAAAGCCTTTCCAGTCATCCTGGAAACAATATTCTTAATAACTTTTTGTTCTAAAAAATATCTTGCAATACAGCCAAGGAAAAGTGAATTTGGCAGAGCCTTCTAAAAGTAACATGTCATTTTTCTAGAAGATTTACTATTTTTCATATAACTTAGCAACAAAGTGAGCAATGCTTAAATTAGTACAGCAGTTGAGCTTCGGTTTTCCCAGACGGATTTAGGGTTGTAACACAGTTGTTATTTTGCACATCCAGCCGGACCTAACGGAGAAGGGACGGCTGCTGATAGAGAAAGTCTCAAACAGAAGCCAACCCTTTGCTAACAAATTGTATCCAACAACAGTCTTAGACAGTTCATATTTTTCTGATACATCATTTTGGCCCACTCTTCAGTGGATGCAGCAGTGAGAGGGCGGGCAGTGGTGATTAGACTCAGGAGAATTAAGAGAATATGCTGTGGAATGGCTTTGCTGGATGTTATGCATATGCACGTAAGAAATTACTGATAATAAACCCCCCAAAGTTTGAACTGTGAATATATTACATCTTACTTAACTTTTGAACATTACTTATTGCATATACGTAACTCCAGCTTTTCCCTCTGCCCATTGCTGCAGAGGTGATCACTCATTTGCAAAAACCCTGTTCCAGCAATACTCTTTCATTAAGCCTCCTCTATAAGTGATCACCTAAATTCAGCTTGCGCAACCACGATCAGAGGAGAACCGTGACCAAACAAACTCGAGTGGGTGCAACAGAGACAAAGGGATTGAGCCAAAGCTTGGGAAAGTCAGTGGTTACATGGTGTAGGAGCTCACCTACTGGACCCAGAGTCTGGAAGGCAAGGCCTTACCAGGCTGATCAACCCTTAGGTTCCTTCTTTCCTGGTTTTACGGTAGCTATGTTCTCTGTTCAGCAAACCTTATTTCCCTCAAGTGAAAGGATATTTTGTTACTTGAGAAGCAGTTTTGCTTTAAGTACAGCCCAGAATGGGGTGGGCTTTTCAGAGAAAAAGAAACCCAAAGCTGCTGGCATCAGTTTAGTAGCGTCCTTTCTGTTAGCCAAAACCAGAAAATTATAAACAGTTCACCTTTTTAGGGCAGACTAACAGCGGATGCACAGAAAGTCCACACAGACTATATAAATAAGTCAGCAAAGATGTGACACAGTGCTAAAACTATGATTAAGACCATTTGGACGAGAAACGTTCCAGTGGAAATGCATCCGCATGATGAATGTAGTTCTGGGCACAGACTCCCTGTAAAGTTAACACGGAAAATGTCCTTTTCCATATATGGCTAAGCCAATGCCTCTCCCAGAGCGAGCGCCTGCCCTCCGACGCACGCGAGCTCTCTCGCTTCCTTCGCCTCCGCGGCTTAACAGCTTATCCAGCTGCTGAGTTTTGGAAAAAATCGAGTAGAGATTTGCTAATTTGCATTCAGTTCTGATTGTTCTTCAATGCAAGCAAAGGGATGCACATTCCCAGCCTGCAAACCTCCTCCTGGCCTCTGCAGCAGCCCAGTCCCAGAGGTGTCAAATGCATTCCCTGCAAGTCACCAGACAGCACTATGAACTGCTCTGTTGGAGATTTTTCCATTAAGGGAATAAACCCAAACAAATAACTCCTAACTACACTAGGCAGCTAAAGGAAGCCTTTAGAAACTCTTGGAACTCAACTTTGTGTCAATGTTCAACCACAGATGATGGGCACAGAAAAACTAACCGAATTGTTACAAGAAATAAATTAATGTTTTTGTGCAACAGTTAACGATTTCCTATTATACTTGCTCTCCCCCTTTTAGATAATTGAATAATATTCCAGAATCCTTGAAAAAGTAATTTTTTTCCTGCCTGAAAAAAGCAGCTCAAAGCTTACAAAAAGTAAGCTTGCCAAGAACTGAAATCTCTTTTAGCAACTATATCACCAGTTGGATTCTTTTTAAAAGGCAGCAAATGGTGTGCTGCTGAAAAACTGATCTTAAAATTATTTCTGCACATTGTGAACCATACTTGTTAAATATGTTAGGAAAACAAACATGGACATAACCTTGAATGCTTGGACTCATTGCTTTCCAAGTTGGTTTGGTTTTGTTTTTTTTTTTTACTGTCTTGACAAACAGCAATGCTTGAAGAGAATTTTTTATTTATAAAACTGGTTTTGATGGAAATCTCTGCAGCTTTTAATTTGAAATTAAAGACTCATTAAGTGACAACAGGAAAAAGGAAGGATTATTCCTCCATGGAATTGTGAATTTGCAAATCAAACATTTAGAACCTTTGTATTCTGCTAATCATCAAGATATTTAGAAATTACGTTTACTCCTGCACAGCATGAAAGCCTTTTGCAGCTTTTTAAATTTATTTATTAGAACTCCAATAGCATCTTGGCTATTGAAAATTAACTGGGCAAACGGGATCAAGAAAAAAAGTTAAGAGTTATAGACACATTTATTCCTTTGAAATAAATACCAGTGGCTATGCTGCCCTCCTCTCATCGCCCTCCACCTTGGCACTTTACCGGACACAGGCCACAGTTTATACAGATAATTAAGGCCATGCTAAGAACAACACCTTAGGTTGCTGCAGTATTATTCCCCTCAGCCAAGCTGCTCGTCGTCTGACCCAGCATCCACCAAGCCAACGGCAAGCAAAGGAAAACACTACAATCTGCCCCTATTGCATACTGAATCGTGCCTTACTGCAAAGTTTTCTTTTGAACCACGCAACCACGCTTCGGACCACAGGGGAGACATCTAAGGGTGCTGTAAGAGCTGCTGAGCAGACACCACCTTTCTGAGGCCATAACCAGCCAGCCAGCTTACTCACATCCCCACACACCACTCTAATCACACCTACAAACCTAGAAATGAATATACAACTCACACCTTTGGACTAGCATTCGTGCTTCCTGCAGACTGACACCTCTTTGCATCAGCTATGTTTTCACGGGTTTAAATCTTGATTCAGAAATGCTGTACGGAATTGATTCCTCCTAGAGCTGAGATTATATTTACAGCCACTTTCATGTAGTGAATGGATGGAAAGTCACTTAAAAGAGCTGCCCCATCTTCCTTGTTGATTATTCACCCTTGTGAATCAGCATCCTGGTTGATTATTCTTACTGCTTTCCTTTCTGATCAATGCCAGTTAGTGTGGCCACCAAGGAGTGCTGGAGCGAGGACAAGATCTGGCCGAAACACTAATCCAACAAAGAAAATGTCTTGCTTCTGCCCCCTGGGTTCAAAAACACTTGTGCTGGCATGGCCAAGGTAGTAAGATGAGGATGGAGAAAAAGAGAACTTGGGGAGGGATGGGGAAGTAAAAGATCTTGCTCCTCAGCCACAGCCTGTGGTTGTGTGCTGGACTACACTGGTCACACAGCCAAGCCCCCACCCTCAGGCATGAAGGCTCTGGCTAAAAAAAGAGCAGGAAGAGACATGTTTCTAAAATAAGCAGAATTAAATAGTCTCTGGAGACGCCTGCTTCAGGATTCGATGGCTACCCTGCTAAAATAGGTCCCTCTTCCCTCACTCCAGAAGGTTTCCTGGTGGTAGCTGAGGGCCATGTTTTTCAGTGTGAATTTTATGGACTGGCAAGATGAATCCCATTCACATTTCAGAAAAAAATGGAAAAAAAAAAAAGGCAATGGAGAAACCAAACAACCCTAGTGACACTGGACAGCAATTACACAGATACTACAAACCTCTAGCAACGACCTGTAAGCACTTTTGACAGCAGAACTTCCAAAGCAGATGTCATTAATTACAATCCCGAATTTGCCTGGACACGCAACAACTCCAGACATATCTCCCTGTACAACTATTCACTGCAAAGAAGCAATTCACTGAAAAAGAAAGTGGTAAAATGGTATCTTGCTGCTCTGTCTTGAGAGAAGTATATTGCTCAGAAAGGCATGGTAGAAAAAATTGTTTTACACCAAGGAGTTACTTTTATTTAAAACTTCCAAGTTTGTGGTGCAGACTTTCCAACAAATTTTAAACTGGTAATCCTTCACTGGTGACCTTCCCAGTTACCTTACTTAATTAATCAATGTTACTGTAATATTGAATTATAGCTGGAATACACTGTTTGCACAGCAAATTCCAGGCCTACCATTAAGAAACTATGTTATGCATTCTTCATTACGCAAATGGAGATTTGGGATAAACACTGATGGTTGAATTGCCAGAAATTTTAATCAAAGAACCACAACCTCAACTGAGCCTGCAAAACTATTTGTTCCCTGGATGTGGACCAGCCCTGTGATGGCTGCCCTTCACAGAGGCCCAACTTCTACCTTGCATCATCAGACATGAGCTAGCAGTGAAACCCCATGTAGGAGAAATGAACTTCATGGGAACAGCCAAGATGGACAACTGAAGTCCAGTCTCAAGAGCAGGACTTTGCAGCATCCCAATCCAAATGGGAATGCTACAAGTAACTACCAGCCTACTGACAGCAAGGTTCATCAAGACCATGATATTCTTTCTTGTCCTGGCAACTTCACAGACGTTAACGCAGAAGGTTTTGAACTGCTTACAATAATACAGAAAGAATGGGATGTTAACCCAGATTAAAGTGCAAAATAAAAAATTCTTTAGCACTGAAATAGCTTTTACATAAGAAAATGCAGCACATCATGACTGCTTACTCAAAATGTTTCCTGAGAAAGTTTCAGCTACTGTGATGTTACAGCCTAAAAAAAACCCCAGTATTTCACACTGGACCTATTTTCTCTCTGTCAGTCATTACCTCTAAGTTAATGGAATAAAACAAGAATAGTCTCCAAATACTCATGAGAATCGCTTCCATAACCACTCTGTTTTAGAGAGGCACCATATATCAAAAAATATACAATAAAGCAGCTAGATCTTAAGTTTTAATTACAAGAGAGTTAAAATCTGCAGAAAATTGACTTTCTGCTTAGGTTAGGGAGAAAAGCTCCTCCATTCCAGCATGGTTATCTGAGGTTACCTGCTGCAATTGGTGTATGTCACTGGTTGGTTAACAAGATTCTCCTGCAGGTTGGGAGTCCAAAAAGAGATGAGAATACACATTTCTGCATGCCTGATCCATGAGAAAACATCTCACAATTCTTCAGGTTTGGCATGGAAACTACTGTGCCCTGCTCCCGTGCTAAGTAAAGTGAACAAACATACAGAGTAACACAACTGGTTTGCTAATATTCTTTGTTATACTGCATTATTACCCATAGTATATTCATACAGTTCAAAAATTTTCCCAAGAAAACAAGTAGCTTAAAATTCACAAAAAAAGACTGGATTCAGTGGGAAAAATCAGTAAGTGTTTGGTTCTAAAATAGACCTGTGGGTCTTGCTGACATCCCAGCATGGACACCAGCATCACACGGCCTCTCTTCAGCTGAACACATGAAAATACTCATGTAAAAGTAGGAGGCCACAGCTCATGAGAACAGATCAGGAAGGCTGTTCATGGTATTAGCTTGTGTCCCCAGAGTACGGGGGGGTTTGTTAGTTTATACAGGACACAGCTGCTTCCAGACAGAACTGCTAACTTCACAGGCACTCACACCGTTTGAACATATAATTGCTTTTATAGAGAATTTACTGGTATTTTTTCCTGGATTTCACAGGAGCCCTCAACTTGCTGGGAGTTCTAAGTAGTGGAATGAAAAGCAATTGGGTATTTTTATGCGAAGTATTTTTTTGTCTTGATTTGAATTACTGAGTGGAAACAAATCTGCCCAAGATAGGTGCCTGGCTGCAGGGAATGGGGGTGGGGAAGGAGATTTTTCTTGATGGAAGGCATACATTTCCTCTGTAATCAGAAAAAAACAGAGGTACTGATTTCAGAACAACTGCAGATGATAAAGTTTTCTGGTTTCTGACAACTCTCCACCTTAAGATAAAAAGTGGTAGATCCAGTTCGGACACAATTCGTGTGACAGAAGGTGGTAATGGATCCCAGATATTTTACAGTACTGAGGCATACACAGGAAGTAAGATAACTGGGCTAAAGTCCTCCTCAGCCCCAAAAGGTTTGCATTTATATTTCCTGGGAATGCTCTATTGTCCTACAGGATGTACTAGAAAGAGCAATCTCCACTGCTTTTATTAAATCAAAGCTGCTACAAAGAATGAAAGGCACAGAGACAGAAAACGAGCTGATAGTTTGTCTCTTGTTTATCTATGGAAGTACTCATATGGTGGGAGGTAGAAGAAAGATGTAAGTGGGGTTCCAGATCCTGTTATATATACAGACTTACAGCATATCGTCCATGCATAAAAATAAGGAGAGTCTTGGGATCATGATTTGGAGCATGAATTTTATTCCTTTCTCACCAAATGCCCTAACTTGTAGGAAAGTGAAGGGAAACAGATGTATGTTCACACTAGGACACAGAAGAGAGCCTCAGCTGCAAATCTCCTGTATCATGGATGACTAACCTGACCAGTGCACACTGAGCTGAAATCCCTCTCTACACACAGACCCGATCAATCTGAACCATACAGACTTTTCTACAGACTTAAAGTGAATACCTATCCTCCAACAAGGCAGCCAGGTAGCTTCTGGAAAATCAGGAGAAACCAACAGAATGTAGACTTTTAGGATGGATTACATACCATGTTTTATTTCAATGTACATCCGTGTACGTTTCACTGCATTTCTGTAACTGTTTTCACTAGCAAAATCCATTGATAATTTCACTTAATGACAAACTCCTGCAAACCTAAACAGAATACTCATCACAAGTAGAAACAAGTTCCACAGCAGATTGCAAAGAATACTAGTACTGTTGAAGCCCACTCCATTTATTCACAGCTGGAAGGGACCCACAGGGATCAGAGAAGTCCAGCTCCTGGCCCTGCACAGGACAGCCCCAAGAATAACACTCTGATTTGTCTTTTCATAACATATTTCTATTTCAGAAGCCACACATGTCCAGACGTGCTGATAATGATGACAGAAGGCACAAGAATGAGAAAAAGACGCACAGGGACAACATGAAGATACTGCTACTGACAAAGCTGTCTAGTCAGCAAACCCCAAGTGCAACCTTGATCACTTCCCTTTGTTCTTGTGACTTTTGGAGAACACTGTGGTGCAGGCAGGACTAACACTGGTTAGTCAGCATCACTTTTGAAGGAGGGACCTTATTTCAAAAGTGTATTTACACACCACCCTGCACAGATGGTTCGTAATTCATGACTAGACCTCCTTAGCACTACCATATCCCAAATAATTATTAATTTAAGAGCATCACTTTGCTGTATTATCCATCCTTGTCCCTGGCTTGGTCCTAATGCAAAGGGATTATTCATATAACATTCTCTTGCCCTGTTGAATCATAATTTGAAGCTAGATTCCACAGTTTAGGAGTTGCTTTGGTGCTTGAAAGGTAGTACTTAGACACAGCTCATGTGAACAAACAACCTATGTATGATCCCCACATACAGGAAACTGTTTAGAAGCCAAGTGAGGTGCTCCTTCTCATGAGAAAATGTTCTTTTTTTCCACCAAGTAAGTATTTTTCCCAAGCAGTTATCCACAGACTGCAATTTATAGCTTAAACTCTGACTACTCTATTTTGGAAAACTAGACTAACAAACAGGTGTATTGTACTTAATGTTCAACATTAAATTAGGAGAGAAATACAACTCCATATTCTCCAGCAGAGCACTCAGAGGCCTGCAGCTACATCTAATTAAAACACCAGCAATGTGCTTTAACTCTTGGTTACCTATGGCTTATAACTAGCTTAAACTAAAACATTGTATCTTTTTTTTCCTGAAAATCCAGTTTGCAGCTACTGGCTACTCTACACTTCGCAAACTGCAGTGCTTATGAAATCCCATGCGGGTGCGTCCTGCCCACAGAATTCCTACAAGGACATCATGAAGCTCTATAAATTTTAAGCAAGGACAAAACAATCAAACCTGTTCATATGCTGCTTGTGCTGGTGTGCAAGCACCTTGCAAAGGCAGCGCCTCTCCAAGACTAAACCACTAACACGCCAAGCCCACGCGTTCCGACCGATACTGTGGCTGAAAGTGTTTTCTGCATCTAGAGCACCTTTAGACATACAGACCTAAACAGCTTCCTCTTTAAAGATAAATATACGATGAGTATGTGTCAATAACAAAAAAATGTAATATTTTTCCCCTTAACGCTGTCAAAAATATCCGTTTTTCATACTCCTTCCAACAGAAGTTTCCAATAGTCTGAAGTACTTCACAGCCTTACTGACTCAAAGCATGTTGTCTCCACAAATTCATAAGAATTATCATTGTACCCAACCTCACTGTTATCAGTAGGCATTTTTCTGTAACAATTTCACAATTTTCATTATTACAAGCACCTGTTTACACAACTGTGATTAAAACAGAGAAAAAAAAAAAGTCTGTTGTTTCAATACTTTTCAAGTTTTTAGAACCACCAGTTGTTCTTGCTATAATAATTTAATTTCTTCTCTTGCTTAAATGTGGCACCTTTTTTTGGCAAGAAAAAGTGTGATTTGAATATTTATGTTGTTTATATAGGTCTTGCCAGTCTACAAGACTTCTTGGCTAAGTTTAGCATTTCCATCACAAACAGATTACAATTAGGAATCCCACATAATGATTTAAGCCATTCTAGTAGAAAACACGGGTGTCTGTTCCTTGTGGTGCTATTAAATTCCTGCACACTCTGCACCACTTACTGATCCCATAAAGAGACTATTTAATTTTGTGCAACTTAAACCTCACGTTTATCCACAGAGGGGGAAACGAAAAGTTTAGCTAAGCATATAAATATAGCTCTTACACAGCTGACTGTAACTGATGCTTCCGAGGCTGTACTGCTTCCATGACTGTCACAACATCTGGCTAAACTTACTTTAATCCAAGGGGTTTTTTCAAAGGAAAAGCAGAACAGAGGCTTGTATGTTCTTAAGTAAAAAGCTAGAGATTTTCAGTTAATACAACGTCTTGCTCACCTAGTTCTTTAAGAGAAAGCAGTTGCAAATGTCTCGCTGGCTATTGCTGCAGGTACTGCAGGAAGCCAGAAGCTGGCACACCACAGAGAGCAAACTCAGCGGAAACCTGTCTGTTGTTGCAGGGCAGTGTTCACCCACCAGGAGCTATCATTAACGCTCAGGGTATAGTTTCAGCAACCAAAACCAAGATGAAAGTTAACTGCTACTGAAAGGAACAGCAGTGCTACAGCATCTCCAAAAAAGCAACCTCTGACCCTGCACTCCCACTCGTGGACCTCCCCCACTACTATCCTGAGTCAGGTCAGCTTGGACCTTGAGTCATCCCGTTTCGCCCCACGTCAAAAGCCACTTTCTGTAAGTGTCTGGAAAAACCAGATCTCTACATGGACAGAGGATATCTGAGGAAACAGCTCCTATGAAGGGGCAGGTGGCTGTTGGACTGACTAGTTTTCAAAATTACACCAGGCTCTTTGCTGCTAAACCAGCCTAAATTCAGGCTGTCACAGGCCAACAACCTTCCTTCTCTGCTGACCTTGGATGAATACAGAGCTTATGAACGCTCTGTAACAGAGCCAGCCAGTTTGAGAACTATGATGATTTTATTTTTACAGGTTATTAGAATAAATTAGTTGGCAAAACAAGTTAAGACAAGCAAAGAACAAAATACAGATGGTTTTTATTTCATTGTTGTTTGTTCATATTTTAATTCAGAATTTGAATGGCAAGTACACAGAATAATGTTTACAGATGGGACCCAGGTTTTTAAGAAGATTCACTATATATTCACTCTTCACAATATATTCACTATTCAAACACAATTCAGAATGCGACTTGTACTGAAACAACTCTTACCCTCAATGTTCTTTTAATGTCAGGTAAATGTCCAGAAAAATTAACATGCAGAAATAATAAAAAACTGATCATCCCACAGAACTACATACAGCCTTCTAAATCTGTATCTACCTATATTTAATTTTTCATATGTATATCTTTTTATATATATAACTAATGATTATTATTAATTGAAAGGCAGTGATAATTGGCGAGGCAGAAGCACACAGTGAAACAAACACTGGACTTCAGCCAGATACTAATTCTGAAATTTAAGCACTTGTAAAAGCTCACCAATCTCAGGAAAAAAATTAAAATCAACCTTAAAAAAAAGACTTTTTTTTTTAAAAAAAGATCCAGACATATCACAAAGTACTTTATAAAACACAGTCCTGGCCTGAACAATCTGCCTATTCATACACTTCTGCTGCTTTCCAGAGCAGGATTTTAGGCCTGGAGCCCACAGGCTGCTTCTAAGAGCACTGCAAAAGATAATAAAAGATAAGGTTTCTCCAAGTAGCCAAATAGATGTGCACAGAGGAGACAGCTCAACTTCTCCAGGCCCTAAAACTCCCCATTTCACACCCTTCAGCTATCTTGTGCCAACTGCGATCGATACTTTCACCTCTAAACTGAGACAGTGGAACAAGCTGAGCAATAACTCCTTGCTGAGTTATTTCTCACCTGATCTAGCAAGCTAAGATGGATTACTCAAGTCAGAAGAGCACTAAAACTGGCACGAGCAGATGCTGTGAGGTTCCACAGCAGTTTACAACTGACCTCTGGACTGCTACAGTGCCACACTCTCTTGCTGGGAACTGCACGTTTCCCCATTCCTTGTAACGCACGTGGTCACTCCGATGAAACAGCTGATCTAGACGAAATTAATTTTTTGCCAAGCTATTTTTCAACCAGAACAGCTATTTCCATGACTTAATGAACATTCTTAAGACTTCCACTGCTGGTGCAAGGAGGATGGCAAAACTGTGCAGCTACAGGGAGGAGGGACGGTTAAGACGTACATTGGTATAAATTGCTGCAGAGTCATATTCCTACAAAAACAAAACACATATTTAGTAGAATTCATGGCTAAAAGGCCACTGGAACATTTCATGAAATATGAAATTCAGGTAAATTTGTGAACTACTTGTCTACTGCGGAGTTTTGAGTTATCAGTAACGAGTGAGCTCTTTTTTTTTTTAAACTCTGCAGAGACATAGTATAAACATTGCTTCCAGCTACAAGCAAATCTTAATCATATTAAATATGGACATTATTCATTTAGAAAGTGAAACTGCATAGGGAATTATACACCGAAAAGAAGCAGTATCTGTGCAAGCGCTTTTGTTACTATCTAAACACTCTCCAGATTGGTCAGCTGGCAGTGGTAAAAATGCTGGTAGGAATCTTACACAGTATTATTACTCCTTAATGCTGAAGTTGAGTTTTTCACTGAAACTGGACATAACTTTTTGTGTTACACAGCCATGTTGCAGATACATGAACAACATCTGTAGTGGAGGGAGATAACACATATATAGAAAAAAATGTTAATCGTTGTTTATTGATTTTCTTACTTATTTTAAACAACCTATAGCCGATATGTACGTATACAGTACGTTCTTCCAAAAAAGGAAATTTGCTGTTTCCTTTTTTATGCTCAAGTCCACACCCAGGAAAAATTACACAGAAATTCTTGAACACTAATTTCCCACAAAGATTTGTATTTGCATAGAAGTGATAAAAACAACACCAAAAAAAAATTCTTCACTTTTGAACTGCACAGTAAAGGCAACGAACATGTTATCTTCTAAAGTGTTACACTTACAGATGTTTTAGAAAGGCACATAGGTTATATTTACACCCAACTGAAAGACAGATCTTTCATCTATTCTGACACAAAACCAGCAAACTTGTATTTTGTGCAGATGGGGTACAGTGTCCCTTTCAGCACTGGGACAATCTTCACCTAACAGGAGAAAACAAGCACAGCAACATGCACTAAATACAACCTTGCAAAAGCACAAAAGGAACCTAAGAGAAGGTAATTCCTGACGTTATCCTATGCCCGCTAAACCCAATTTCCTAATGCACAACAAAATAAAATGTCAGTGTAATAAGAAAAAAACCCAGCCAGAACACACTGGCAGCCCATCAACCTTGCTTACCCTAGCCAAACTTGTGGATGCTGCTAGCAAAGATTTCCTCATTTCCCCTTTTCATTATCAGAAGAGGGAGCATTTCACTTGCTGACTGGACAAGCATAAAGTCTTCAGCCACTCCACTACCAAAGACGTGGTATACGAAGTCATCCTGATGCAAAATTTAATCCAAATTAAATTATAACCAACTATTAAAATGTATTACCTTTTAATACCTGTGAGAGTGCTTTTTTAGTTAACATCAAAAAGATTACGTTCTTTTTATCCATCTCCACTTCAAAAATAGGCTTTCCTTTTAGCTGTACTCATCTTCACACAAACCCCCTTTCACCCAAGATCTGGAAAACCAGACAGCTGAGGGGCTAGGCAGAACTTGGATGTTGCCCAATTTGCTACTTAAGCAACTGAATTTGCAGAGGATGCTGGCCAAGCTACTAGAATGCCAGGTCCTTCAGATGACCTCCTACAGTCCCCAGTATGCTCCTGACTCCCTGGTTATCCCAATACTCATCGGGGGAGCATCCTGTGATCTTCTGCATTATGGCAGATCCCTCCCAGCAGGTCCTACCAGCCTGCAAAGACCCGGAGCAGGTGAGGACAGATCACATGGCTTCGTAGAACAGCTGCACAAGAGACAGACACGACTCTCGGTGCCAATGCCCAAGGGTAGCACCACGTTGGGGCACATTAAACTACGACTCCACCAAAGAAAATTAAGAAACCCTACAATGACAGTTTATCCTCCTTTTTCTTTTAAGGAATGGCCTCCTCATCCTTATTTGAATACTTACTTCAATGTCAAGATTATGCCAGACTAAGTGTCCCAGTCTCAGGTTTGTTTTTCAAACAGGGATGAAGTACACATTAATATTCAAGACACTACCTCTGAATCATATTAGCACCACTTCCCAAGTGAAGTACTGACTTCTTCTAAATTAATCTAATACAATTATTTTTCTTCTCTTTTAAATAACCACAAATCAGTCATCTTTGAATGGGGGTTAAGTTCAGTGTTTCAGTTCAGCCCAATATAAAATTACTGGTTTTCATTCTACCACAAAGGATGAGAAAAGAAGAAAGCTTTCTCTTTTTCCGTTCAGCTTCCACATCAAAAGTGCCTTTACTTGCACATCTATAAAGGTAAAAAATTTATTTGTTGATAGCTACAATAGAAAATTAACTACATGTAAGTACTTCTATGCAGAACAAATACTACGCAGCAATTTATAGTTTAAACCAACAAGAATTCATATAAACAACAGCCCTCCTTCCTGCTTATGTACTAGAATGTATCAATAACAGAACTTAAAAAAATGAGTCAAAACTAGGACTAAGTTAAGCATAAGTAAGTGATCTCATACAAGACACAAAACAGAAATAAGTGAACTACAAATATGAAGCCAATCATTTGAGGGAGAAAATACTGACATTAGATATTGTATATGTTACAGTTTATGAGCATTTTAAGAAGAATCTGAGCTTAAACATGGTCTTACAGATTGGAATTTTAGAGAAAACAACTATAAACAGAAAACTAATGATTTATTGGCAGACCATGAGAACTGCATTAATTTATCAGATACATGAAATGTTTTTCTGTAGTAAAAAGGAACGAAAAGAATAGTGAGAAAACACCAGTATCTTTTTAGCTCTTACTAGCAATAACAAGATTCTAGCCTCAACTTTGTTACTCAAAACTTCCCCGTCCAATAAAAACCACAAGAATACTCATGGTATTTTGCTGCTGCTGTTGGAAAACTAAAAAAAAGCACACAAAACTGCTTTTAAGACAGAAAGCATGTTTCATAACCATTTTGCAGCAGACTGCAAAGAGAAATGAGAAAGATATAGTCAAAAAAAATTTCACTAATACATTAAACAGCCTTTGCTCAGTGACTTCCCAAAGAGGATTACAGGTCAGGTAGGAATTTTATCACCTTTCCCAAAAGAAAACATTAATGTTATAGTCTCATCAGAGACTAATGCCCCTACCACATGTTTGGCTATGTGCAAATTTTGTACTAGATTAGTGACTTTACCATCTCTCTGAACATCTTCAATCTGTTAATGGCAGAATATGATGGCCTAGGAAGCCCACTCTGATTTGTCTAAGAATGGAAAAGGGAAGGTGGTTATTACAAAAATACAGGATGTTTAATAACAACATTCTGCTAAAGAGAGCACCCTTAGTACTGAAAAAGACAACCAGTTACTTAGTGATGTATAGCGAGGTGCCCAGTGTCTCATTTTTCATTTGCAGAAGTCAGAACTTTCTGTGAGGCATTCCCAACAGAAGCTATTCAGCAAGTCTACACACATCTTAAATTGGGCCAGAAACTCGCACAGCTAAAGCACGTGAGAATTTCTTACAATGAAGACATATATACTTTTCATTGGTATTTACACTACTCCAAGGAGTGGGAGAGAATGAAGTTTAGAGAACCATCATAAATTTATTCTGATTTACAGTTTTAGAAGTTTAGGTTATTGGACCACACCTAGGCAGGACAAAGTAGAAAAGGAAAAAAGTAAAATTTTTCTTCCCATTTGTGGGTAAACACAAAAATGGCTTTGTAGCTACCCCAGAAACTCCATAACCACAACAACCAACAGATACTGGTCAATATTGTGGTCTAACTGTGGTTGCCTCATGACAAGTAACATCATCTTTCTCAGAAAGTTGGCAACAGAATACACCACAGAGCAGAGCAACACTGAGCAACAAGGAACTATACAAGAAAAAGGAGGTGGTATCATAAGTGACAATATTCTTCAGCTAATCAAAAAATTTCAATTTTCTGACATGATAGCATTAAATCAGATTCAGATATTGCCAAAATCTGTACAGGAGAAAGAGCTGCAGAATTTGTTCATGAATCTCTGACACTCCCTCTTGAAAAGCAAAGAAACATTCTCCTCAGAAACAACAGCTAACTCTCCCCAACACAAAAAACTTGTTTTCTTGTAAAACTTTGAGATGCACGTGTTTGTCTAAAAAACATCCATGCACACATACAGCACAGCAGCAGCCTGAAAAATCTTGAGTCCTCTAAGCGGCAATGGTAAAACTGCCAGTGAAAATGTGAAAATGCTACTACTACTGGTACGTGACTTCAAAGCAAGGCAAGTAGAGCGAGTGGGAACAATTTGTAGAATCAGCAATACAAAAACAGACGGGAGATGAGAGGTAGGAAAACATAGACTTAACTCTGAGTTTTCTGCTGCTGGGAGACAGGCAATTTTCTACAGGGCACAGAATACAGCAGATGACTTAAAAATCTAGTCACAGGGGAATAGTACACATACTGGCAAGTACTTTTTAATTACACTTCCAAAATAAATTTAACTACATATTGCCTTAATTGCATTTTTAAGATTTATTTAATTTATGTAATTGCTTTATGAGCTCTACCAATAGATCCTGAGAAGCTTAAAAGGAAAATAAAAAAGAAAAAAAAAAAAGGTGCTCCCAAGAAGGATTCCCTCTCAGAGGGCTGACTGTAGCTCCCAAGAATTAAAAGGATGCCAAGAGGATTGGCCATTCAAAAAAAAAAGATGGAAAAAATAAATCACTTGAAGTTCTAGAAGAGTAAGTAAGGCAGAGTAAGCTCTGCTACTGTGCAGTCTGGATTCTGATTTTTCTGGATCTGTTTAATCAGTATCTCTTCAAAAGTGCCACTTGAGGTGTCATGAGCAATCTTAAAGCTAGTGATTAATACCAATTAGGAAAATCCCTGCCTGCTTTAACTTCATTTTTGCAATGTCTCACTGATTATATTAGCCTCTCTTAAATGGAAGGGGTACAAAATGCATTTGGAAAGGAGTGAGGAGGAAGAGGAAGGTCAGGTATACCAACGGCCAGCAAAGCTCCATCCAGACTCCCCACTCCTCAAAACCCACTCCCCTGTGCCACGCAACAGGTGCAACTACCAGAGAACAGGAGATAGCACAGCTCAGCACCCACTCCCTGCATGAGCAGAGGCTGACCAGGATCACGGTCAGGTCCGCACTGAAGAAGCCCAGGCACCTGGACCGTGTGCAGGAGAGCAACAGCAGGAACTCGGCATGTCTGCCCACCAGAAGGAAAGAGCAGGGATGGAATCTGTTCCAGAACTACAGCCTTCACTAATGGTTTGCAAAAACGGTCTCATCAGGAGGAGGTACTTCACAGCCTGCTCAGCTGCAGTCCTGTTGCAGTAGCTTGTTTCCAAAGGCCACGTTACCAAGAGCCACAGCCAGCCAGGAAGCCTGTAGCAGGCTGATGAGAGGCTGGGAGAACCACAAGCTAAGTGTGCATCACATCACTCAACTAAATCAAGACTGGGTGGAAAGGTAGGCATGACAACTATTTACAAACTAAAGAGCACTCATACCAGCAGCAGCAAGGGAATTATATTCAGGGCAAGGGAGACCATAGCACGTGTCCACCCCATGCGTGCATGGCTCTCCCCAAGTTTGCCTTTCTGCTACCCAAGTTATCTACTTCCTGAGCTGCTGCAATAGCAAACAAGCTTTTTTCAAATCCCTAAGAGAGGCATAGAGAGGATGGTTAAGAGCAGAAAAATGAAATAATGAATCAGGAAGAAAGAACAGCAGGAAAAGTTTCCGGACAGTTTGTTTTCAGCTTTGGGAATCACTTCCCAAAGGAAGTGGTAGAAGACTAACCACTTGAGTCACTTAAAACTCAAGACAAAACACCAGAATTCTCCACTTAAATTAGAATTTCATGCATATTCTAGAGAAATGAGCATGCCTCCAATCCAGTCCTTAACAAGGATGGACACTACTGGGAACATGACATGGCACAGATCAGACGACCAAAAGTACAGAGCTCCCTGGCTGCACACACAAAGAACACCAGAATTTTAACTGCTGACATTCCATTTTGAAATAAATCTGGTTCATTTATCATATGGGTGGCAAAGAGATACAGCACTTACCAGTTCCAACTTTGATTAAGGTAAGATTTAATTCTGCATACCTGTCAGCTTTGCACCTTTCAGCTGAAACATCTTTGAAAAGGACAAAAGTTGAAGGCGTTCACATCCCAAACTTGTCTTGTCTTGCCAACCTATTGCCAACGGCTCACTGTTTTTGCAACCCTTATAAATATAGCCTTAGGCAGGCTTGCAAAATAGTACTTAATCATTTGCCAGAGGCCAGTTATACTTTTTGTGACAGGAGAATGAATCATCAGTTTCATCACTGGCATGGATGTGGACAATGAATGTCTTCACTACTTTTAAAGTCTTGTTTAATTTAGTCTCATTTACATCTTTCTAGGAGCACAATACTTCCTAATTTTTTCTCATGCTGCCACCATCACCTACTGAATGATTAACGTGCCAAGAGTACCCATTATCTAAATCTGTTTTCACATATGTAAAGTCCTGCTCCATTTCAACACTTTAGACCACAAGCAGCATTAGCTATGAGTGGTTCTACTAATCTGAATGCAGACAGTCCTTACTCCTGAAGATTTGTGTGCCTTGGCATGAACAGGACTGCAGCACCAATGGCAAGTCTACCAGAAAAATCAACATTTTCACCCAACAGGTATGTGCACATGTGTTGGCATGAATGGACTGCTGTATTATGTCAAGGACAAATGCAGAAGGAACCATGAGCTGTTCAACTTTTTTTTTTCATAAATAGTCACAAAGACTACCTGATGAATCTAACAGATAGTCAGACACTTATTCCATAAGATAAAGACATCTGACATGGGCTAAACAGTGAGTCAGAAAAAATTTCCTATCACTTCATGTTTCCTTCCAACCATTGCTTATGAAGCCGATAATAGGAGACAGAATACTGTGTTCCTACTGCTGTAATTTCAGAAATTACTACGTTAAACATGGCATACAGAGGCCTCGCATTCCCACTTCCAGACCGACACCAACTTCCACCAACCTACAGAGGCTCAGAGCCATCCTCGAGAAGAAAACACACAAACCTGACCGCAGTGAGCGGTCAAAACGCTGCACTGCGATCATCCCGTCATTCAAACCACACATAACCCGCTCTCAGTGGTCACTTTCCACTGACGTGCAAGTCAACCCCCTGGATGTTTAAGTTCCTGCACTGCCTCCCTCCTTACGTTCCCATTCCTGTAAATCCAGCGCCCGCTTCCCGCGGAAGGCACCGTCCCCCCTCGGCTCTGCCGCCGCCGGACCGGGCGCGGAGGGTGGGGACGGAGCCCTCCCTCACCCGCACTCCCGGGGAAGCCGCACCAAACTTTCCCAGTCGAGTGCTGCCCGTTCCTCGGGCACCGGCACGGGCTCGGTCCCTCTCGGAGAGGAGGGGTCGGGGCGCTGCCCGGGCAGGGCCGCCCCGGGCGGACAAAGGCCCGGCCGGCCCCCCCGGCCCCGGAGGCCCGAGCCCGCC
>VXAY01003532.1:1044293-1080232 GCA_013399855.1 Oxyruncus cristatus | reverse complement strand
GGCTGGGCGCGGCGGGACGCCCGGGCTCGCTGCTCGCTGTCTGCCCGCCGCCGCCTCGCTCCGAGCTGCTGCGGGAGCCCGGCCCGCGGCGGGGGGGGAAGGGGAGGGCCGCGCTCCGTCGCTCTGCCCGCCCCGGAAACACATTCCTCCCCGCTGCCGTCAAGCCGGGCCGGGGCGGCGTCTCTGGGCAGGGAAGGCGGTCCGGGAAGGGAGAGCTCTCTCCGAGGCGTGGTTGCTGCTTTTTTCTCGCTGCCTTCGGTGTCGCCCGCCAGCGCCTTGTTTGGGGGTTATGACGGCCTCGGCCCCCGCCCTGCAGCCCCCGGGACGGGACGGGACGGGGCTGGGCTGGGCTAGGCTGGGCTGGGCTGTCCCGTCCCGTCCCGCGGCGGGCAGTGTTTGCCTCGCCTGTCCCACTCCCCACCGGTGTCGAAGGAATGCTCGACTCCAGCACATTTTCAGGGCTGCGCCTTCTCCTGTTCCTGTCCCTGCCTGGTTCCACACGCGGCCCGGGACACGCGTGGGGACAGCGGGGGCGCTGGGGGAGGAGGGAGGGGGAGGAATTGCTCGCCCCTCTTGCTGCCAACTGTTTCCAAAAGCGGTGGAGGTCGCCAAGTGATGGATGTGGCAGTCAATAGGCGATGGATCGGCTTGTGATGCTAACATGCGGTCCAAGCCAAAAAGTGGCTCTCCCAAAGTCCCTCGGAGCATGCTGTGGGCATTTTAAAGTGCTCCTGAAAGTAGGTTCTTGGAGAATATACTGACTAAAAAAAATTTAAAACGTGCCATTCGACACTTTTTTGGAGGTAAGGCGTTGGGAAACAAGCTATGCGCTCACAGCACTGTACTTTTCTGTGTGGCCACTGGAGCTGGTGTCAATTCTTGTTTTGGTATGGTTAACTAAACAAGCGGAGCTGCATCTTGTTAATAATTTTAATCACTCCTCCCCTGCTTTCTTTCTAGCTGGATTTCAAAATAAAAAAATGAATGATGTTTCTGCCTTACCCAAGCATGGCCTGTGATTCAACCCCATGTTCCATTTGGGCAGCGCAGTTGTTTAGGGTGCAGTCTAGTAACATAGCTGTGATAGCAGAAGCTTTTAAGCTGGTACAGCTATAATTTTAAAACTGTTTTAGTGGTGTTGGAAAATGAGATTGAAGTGATAAACTGCTTCTCCAAGAAGCCTCATCAATAGCAAACTCTGGACGAATGAAATGGTAGATAAATAACTTCAACAATCAGAGATAAGGAAGCCAGAGACCATGTTTCAACTGGTAAATCAGTATATGATATTAATACTTCTAGGGAAAAAGAAAGGTGCCATAAAGCCAGCATTTTTAAAATGGTAGAAATTAATGCCATGCAAAATAAAAGCAAATGCTGGAGGGATAGCGTTCTGCAAAAAATGTAAGAAATGTAAGTATTGGGAGAGAAAAAATGATTTTTAGCTGAGGTATTCTTCTCTGCTTCTTTATTGCAGTGGGAAAAAACCACATTTGCTGGTAATAATGCCAAGGTCGCAGGTTTGGTCACTGTACAGGCCGTTCAATTAAGAGCTGGACTCAATGATTCTTGTGGGTCCCTTCCAACTCAGAATATTCTGTGATTTTGCCAGAATATGCAGATGGCAAGCTGCAGCAGTCCACTATAGTGTACTGCAAAGGAGCGATGGCAAAAATGTGCCTGAGATTGCTGGGGCTATGAGGAGTAAATAAAACTGCTCAACACCTTGGTCCTTCAAGTACTACCCAGTGCTCTGCCCAGACATCTGTGTGTCAAGTAGCCAGTGGCTGGCTGTGCTGTGCTGTGCTGTGCAATAGGAAATTGGAAGGAAAAAAATCTCCCAAATGGCTGAAAAAAAAAATGACTGAATTGTTTGGCTGCTTTCTGGACTCCTTTGGAGAGCACAGATGGGTATGAAAACCATTTGTTATTTTCTAACACTTCTGCAGTACTGCAGATGTCAGAAAAAAAGTGCTGGAGGTGTCTGAACCAGCAGACACAATTGCAAATGATGTCAAAATGTTTAATGTAGCATCTCCATACTGCAGTGTACATGACACTGTGAGAGTGAGTGAACAGTTCTGCATGGAAGGCCTCACGAAAAGACAGGTTTTCATGGATTGAGTGGACAGTTAGGAAGTTTTTGGGTCACTGTTAGCTTGCTTTGCAGATACAGATATTATTATAACTTTTAAAGGGAGATACTTTGCAACTGGAGCCATGGTGATATCAAACACAGTGAGGAGTAGCATGGTTTGCAAATTAGCCCCCAAATGCAGATGCCTCCCATCATGGCACCCCTAGGCAACTTCATAATCTCACCAGCCAATAACACAAGTTTTTTCCACCTTTACTTCTTCATACCGTACTCAATATCTCACCCACCTCTGCCCTGGGGAGTGTTAATTTTTATCTGCACTGCTTCACTTTCCTAACAAACTTTGTTCAACTTAGAGCAGAGTACTTTCAACCCCTCTTCTTTTCCTTCCCTATTTCTTCAAAATGCTCCTACCCTACCTATTTTTTCTTTCCAAACTAAAGAAAACCAGATTATAAACCTGAGGTGAAAAATCATAGTCTAAACACAAAAGACAGACAAAGGGTGGGAGAGAAAACAGAAACTCAAAGTAATTTTCCCAAGGATAGCAATGGAGCCAGGAAAAGAAGGCCAGTGTCCTGAGACTAGACCAGGCTGCAGCCACCTGGGTTGTGCTGGCTGCAGGAGCAACCGGTTTTCCTGGCCTGACCTTGGAGCAGAGTAGCAACAGCTGCAGCCTCTGTTTTATTCCAGCAGCAGCTGTGCAGTTGCCAAGGGGCACAGTGAGCACTGAGGCCTTGCTGGCAGCTGGTCAGCACTGGGCTCTGCCTTCCAGACTAGAAGATGAAGGAAATGTTAGGCATGGACACAAGATCCATCCAGAAAGTATTATTAGAAGACAGGGTCACTTAGTCCAGGAAGTGATGGTGCAAAATGGTTGTGGTAATTGCTTTTGATAACAGCCTCTATTTGTCTCCTTTTCCCACGAGCAATGAGCAACACTTCTCTGGAGGCAGGCAGTGAGCAAACCCGGCAGCTTGTCAGCTGTGCCCAAGATATAGAGAGGTATATTTACACTGGAGCCAGGTTCTCCTGCTCCACACAAGGGCTGGAGTGAAGTGAGTCACAGAAATGTTCAGCTGGGAGGTTGTGGTAGATTGTATCCTGTGGGCAAAGGTTTGCTCTGCACGATTGTCTACCTGCTAGAGTTGCTTTCTGTTTACGGGAGCAACGTTCAGCACTTGGCTGCAATAAACTTCATATGTTAACACCTGGTTTATAATCAACACTTAGATCTCTACTTTGTTCAATCAACAGTCCTGTGTTTAACAATGAGCCTAAAAAGGTCAGAGTCCACCAAGCCTTTACTTCAGCTCACCAGTGTTTAAAAAGCAACTTGTCCTCTTTTGGCTGTCAGGCCAGGAGAAAGGAGAGTTCAGCCAGAGCACATGGCCATTCTGGTGGGACTGCATGGGTACAGAGCAGGCTGTTAGGGTACAGGGGCTGAAGGGCAGCTTTTGTTAGAGCTGCACTGTGCCTTGTGGTACTTCTGTCTTCCTCTGATTCTTTTTCTGCACTTACTTCACCTGAAAAGCTGCGATCTCCTCTATTTGTGCATATGTTTGAATAGGCTGAGCTGTTGCTGTTACAGTCCCTGCTGCCATTAGCATGCACGTTCCTTCTTGTTTGTCACATATCTTCCAAAGTAGTTTTGTGGGACTTCTATGTCATTGTGAAGATCATTCATTTTATATGATAGTCTATTAGATGTTTTGACTCTCAGTAAGCAAGGCAGGAATTCTGTTTCATCCCTGGGCATGGAGCACAGGTCCCCTCCGTGTTCCAAAGTCAGGAAGTGAGCAGGAATTAAGTGAAGAGAATAAAGTCTTTGAGACTTACGTTCAAACGCTTATGATCATGGTAACACAGGGCAGAGAACTTCTGCACCAGCTCCTTATCTTGCTTGAAATGAAGCATGTTTTCTAGAGAACTAGTTTTGAAAACTTCAGGCTTGAAGATATTTTAGTGTTTGATTACCCACAAAAAGATGCCTAAGGGAGATTAGAAATATCCCCAAAGGATGATAATTCTGAATGCACAATAACTTTCTGAGGTTCAGCAGTTAGTTAATTCTTACCATGTGCTGCGTTTACTCTGTGAGTCTCTGAGATCATGTGCCTACATATTCCATTCCCTCCTTCTCAGGGGATTCCCACTGCTTAGACAAGCAGCCTGTGCTCATTCTGGGGCAAAATGAATTCCACTGTCCCCAAAGAAGTGTGCAAAGAGGGTTGTTAGAGCTTTCCTTGCAGAATTCTCCTGCTTTGGTTTTGCCGTGAGGGACATCCTGCAACATTTTAAGCTCAATGCAGTAGTTACTAGTGCATAAAGTTACTGAAATTTATACTTTTGTGGAGGAGAGGAAGGAAGGAATGAGAAAGGAGGGTTTTGATATCATCTGCTGCAGAAGATGTAGGAGATGGGAACAGCCTCGTAGCAGGGAGAGTCTGTGTCATGAGAGCAGGACTAGGGACAAATTTCATGTTCATTGGTATATGGAGGGAAGAGGAGTTACGTGGAAAACAACATGTTTTAAGCTAGAAGAGTAGGCAAGAAACAGGATAAATATAGTCTGAAGGAAACAGACAGTAATGGTACCACTGTGAAAGGGGATTTGGGCAAATAAAATCACTATTGTATAAGGTGATTGGCTGTTCTACTAGAAAACAATGGCAAAAAAGGCAGGACAGAATATTTTTATACTACTACTGTCAAGTAGAAGAGTCCTATATTGAGATAGTTTTGAAACCTCCTATATCCTCCCTATTACACCTGAACTTATTTTCATGATTGTCTTTCTTCAAATAATTTATTTCATTTGCTCTTTCTTTTTTTAAATTTTATTTTATTTCCTAGACTTGTATTTAAAATGCTTTGTCAGTAAGGATGTTTGGATGACATTGCCAGAGATTTACAGCCAAAATCTCTCACTTGAACACTCTCAATGATCCCTGCATGTTGTCATCTTTCTAGCACAAGTGTCATCAATTTTCATAAGAGGCCACGTCTGGACGTTAATAGCAGTTTTGGGTGAATATTGATTCATCCTGCTGCCTTGTCATCTAACACAAAGCAATTCTGACTGTCTGTTGTCTATTCACTCAGCTTTTCTTCCCTTCTTTATGACTCTGACATCAGTTGCCGTTGTTTTTCAACACTAAACTGTGTAATTCACAGGACTCATCAAGCAAAGAGTTCAGTTTCTCAGTCTGCAGATGCAGGCTCTTAAATGAAATTCGTTGTTAAGTAGGAAGTACTGAAGTTTGCTAGTATCCTTGGTCGTAGGATATTCTGGCCACAGCTGACATTATAATAACAACACAAAGTTCTGATTTTACCTGGGTGTACTGAACCAGCAAGGAATGAAAGTGAAAAGATAGTTGTCGATGAACAACTATAATGGAGAGATTCACAAGCAATTTTGAGAAAAGCTCAAAAAGAGCAAGGCAGAACATTGCAAGGAGGTGAATTTATCAGTCTAGTTCACGTTTAAGAAGTATTTTAAAGTTACTATGATTCTAATGCACATGTTGGCCATCCTGGCCACTCAGGTGGTGAAAAGGCATTTGGCTTTCAGCCTCTTGCCTCACAGCTTACTCAGCATCTGTGGTACTTTCTGTAACCACATACTTGAATATGTGGCATTGCTTTTCTGCTGTAGCTGAGGTTTAGCTAAAATTAAACTGACTTCAAAGTTGTAAACATGGATCTTAATTCTCTTTGCTTGGCTAGTACCTATATCACAAAAAAACTTGTACTGTATATGATCCATCCTCCATCTTGCCCTGTCCTTCTTTTTTTGTCCTCCTCACTTTCGTCTGTGATCCTCCAGATTTCCTCGTCTGCTCTGAACAATCCTCTTTTTCTGGTCTGCAGTGTGGACTCTGGGCTCTCCCTTTCACTGGTGGTACCTTCACCTCGTGCTTAAACATTCTAGCTGCCCTGATCTGTCCCCGAGTCCCCTTCAAGAAAGATGAACTTCAAGGGCTATTGAGTCACACGATGTCCCCTGAAGACGGACCTGCAGGTTCCAAGAAAACTCTGCCAAGCTACTTTCCAGATTGGAGTCTGCATGCTATAAACATAGTTTTGGAAAATGTCAGATGCTAGTTTATATCAAATATATGTGTCCAGTCTCATAAAGTGGCCTGATTTGCTAAGCTGTCATAGGAAAGGATACCTCTAGTGGCTCTAAGACCTTTGCTCCAAAGATGAAAGGTTGCAGGATTTATCTTCATTTTTTGTATCTTAGTTTTATACGATTGGAAATGACGAGTCTGTTTTTGCTTTCCAAGGGAAAACATGTAACTGAAGGAAGATGATTTTCTTAGATGCATTCAGCCTGATGCATAAATATAACAAAGTTGTATATTAGATAAAAGGATGTTATGAACAGAAATTTGGCCATGACTAAACACAATAATACTTACACACTGGTTTTGTAGGTTTATAGGGATGTTGCGGCAGTCATATTAATAATTTTCCTAGAACTGACATTTGTAAAATGGTGTAAAATGAAAAGAAGATGATGTTCAATTTAAGTATTTCTCTTAGGTGCCATAGCACTGAGATAACATGTAAATTCTAAATTAAAGTTGGTCTTTACTGTGTCATTTTATTGTCTACACAGATTTGACAGAAGAAGTTTAAAAACCATGATTAAAAGTAAATATTAAACTAGCTTTGAAACATATCCATTTTGATTGTTCAACATCTTTTGACAGCACAGGTCTTTAAAAAAATTGTAGCGTTTTTGTCAACCCCCCCTTTTAATCTTTTCTGTATAAAAATACTGTAAAAGACTAACACTTTGTTTTAGATTCAGTTACTTTCTTTTATTATTTTTTCAAATATCAAGGAGAAATGTTTTACTGGTGTAAATATTTATTTGTGCACTATAAGACTACTCTGCAAGAAGTCCTCGGGAGCATATCTGCTGTCCTCAGGTCAGTGGGTGGTAAATTTGGTAAAAGACCTAGGAACAGATCTTTGTCTCTGCTGGGCCTGTAGCTGTTGACAGTTTGACAAAGAACATCAGATGGTGATCCTGCAGGCAGACAGCACCAAACTTTCGTTGAGATCTATCTCAGCCAGAGGTAGATTGGTTTCTAGACTGGTACCAGTCAGTGGACAAGAGTGATTCACGCTTTCTGAAGATAGGTGCCTGAAAAGTCTTGTGTCTCTCTCTGTGACTGTAATAACCAGTGTGTGCTTGGCAGTCAACTGTTCATTGGCAAAGTGAAGTGTGGAGAACACTCCCTACCTTTTATGTCCCATGATTCTGAACACTGTATCTCTTCTGAGTACTGGGAGAAGTGTTGTGCATGCCCAGCGTAAGCGATCACAGGAAGTTGTGAGCTCTCTGCTCAGTAGACTAGAGACTGTTGCCCTGAAGTTTTATAAACTTCTTACTCAGTTCTCTTTGGCCGTGCTCTCTGTGAAACATTTCCACTTAGTCACTGGCTATTCAGCACAAATGATTGATCAGAAACATTCCTCTAATATAAATCAGTCTTATCATGTTTAAACACAAATATAACTTCTACCAGCCAGGATGTTATGCATACTGTGAGTGGGAGGGGCAAAAACAGCTGGAAGCATTCCCTGGTTACTGAATCCGTATTGCCATAGTGCTGCTTTGCTCAGTCAGAGAATTGCTGTGCAGAAGGAATTAAGAGTTTCAAATTGTTTGGACTTAAGAGCATGTGATTTGCCTTTTATTTTATGCTTTGATTTCAGTCCCCTGTTTGGGCTAAAAATAAAGAAACAAAAATGTTAAATATGCTGCCATTTTATTTATTTCAGTAATTTTATTGCCATCTTATGGTAGACAATGCCCTTCTACCAAATACTTGTTCCATATTTCAGAGGTTTGTTTCATGCTGCCGGGAGATGTATTTTCTGACTTTGAAAGTACCATAAAAGTACAGTGAACTGACTCAAGCTGACTCATGGTTGGGGCAGATGATGTGTCCAGCTCAGCTGATTCTGGATAGCATCACAGGTTATTTATACAATGTGTTTAAGGCTTTCAAGTGACCTGTTTATTCTTCCTTATTTAAAATTTAATTTTATACCTGACAGATCTTGGATATTTCTGTAACTATTTAGTCTGATACACCTTGTCTTTTTTAGCAGATGTAAACTGAATATGAGTGGTGTAATTTTTGTGTGGAGGCTTTTTCATTTTTTGTTGGGAAAGGATGGGACTGAAGTAAAGATGAAGGTTGTCATTCTTGTTATCTGGACATTTTTGTTTCAGTCATACTTTCAGCCTTGACTTCCAAGTACAAACAGGAACTTGAGTCACTTATGGGAAAAGGTACAGACTTGCTTGTGACACTTTACCTGCAATGGAAGGTTTGTCCTTTGCTCTGATTCAGTTGTTGAAGTAAAACCAAATGACACAGCACTGATAAATCCATATACTGAGTTGCTTGTATCACCTCATTCTCTTTTTCTTACTGGACTTACTACCTTAAGAACACTGTGGTATTTCTGGAAAAATATTTTTTTTTTCCTGGAATACAGAAAAGTAAACTAATTTAAAAGATTTTTTTTTTCACTAGATCATTTTTATAATTTTATCTTTTCACAGAAAGTATTGAATCATCTAGTGAAAGAAATGCTCAGTTATGAGATCATTTATGTCCGAAAGGAAATCCCAGGATAGTTATATTAAATATCTTGCTATATGACAGAGGAGATCTCATCCAACTACACAATATGCAGTTAATTTCGTGTAGGAGTCCACTGACTGGCTTCTCACATGGTATTCTCAAATGGTATTTAGAGTTTAATATCCTTAAGCTTATATCCAGTGATGAAGTGTCCCCTCAATGGCACAGAATGCTTTCCTGGCTGAGGAAGGAATGGGAATTCCTGTGNCTTTCCAGCCACTCTGTCCCCAGCCTGTAGCGCTGCAGGGGGTTGTTGTGGCCAAAGTGCAGGACCCGGCACTTGGCCTTGTTGAACCTCATCCCGTTGGAATCAGCCCAGCTCTCCAGTCTGTCCAGGTCCCTCTGCAGAGCTCTCCTGCCTTCCAGCAGATCAACACTCCCCCCCAGCTTGGTGTCATCTGCAAATTTACTAATGGTGCACTCAATCCCTTCATCTAAATCATCAATAAATATATTAAACAGAACTGGCCCCAACACTGATCCCTGGGGGACACCACCAGTGACCGGCCGCCAACTGGATGCAGCCCCATTCACCACCACTCTCTGGGCCCGGCCCTCCAGCCAGTTCCTAACCCAGCACAGGGTGCCCCTGTCCAAGCCGTGGGCTGCCAGTTTTTTCAGGAGAATGCTGTGGGAGACAGTGTCGAAGGCTTTGCTAAAGTCCAGATAGACCACATCCACAGCCTTCCCCTCATCCACCATGTCACCCCCGATATCTTCCTTTCTTTTCAGTACTGGGAAATAAAAGATGAAATTTTATATGATTACATTTCTTTAAGAGATGGATTAATTATTGTGTGAATGGAATTGGAATCTTGACCTGTTTATGTCTGTTCTTATACATGCCTGCATATAGACACACATGCATATGTGTGTATGTATGTAATTTATAAAGCTTTCTGCTCTTGTCCTCTTCTAAGAAGCAACCAATTTCTCTTCTGTGCTAAAAAAGCTTCTTTTCTAAAACTGTGTCAGGGAGGTAACTGTCTATATTACATGGTTTTAATACTGTTTCAGAAAATTTAAACAACTCCTCTAAATGTAGTAGCTATTTAATGATTTCTTAAAATTTTGTAGGCTAAACTCTATGGGATAAGTTCAGGACAAAAATAGTTCTGTTTTTAATTTCTTTAGCAGTGTTGTTACAATATTCTCTGAGAAGAGTGACAAGTTTCATATCAGCACTTAAGTTCCCATGTTTCGTACCCCAGTGGTGTTTCTATAGGTAAGACTTGTCACACAGGATTTTGGATAGATGAGTGCTCTAAATTGCTCTAACTGATGGTATCGGATGACCCTCAGATGCCACTGCTACTCATGATTTTTTGAAGGAAGACATGAACCTTAGTGTGCACGTGAGTTCATGAGAAACTAGCGAAGCCTCTTCTGCTAAGTATTTGTACCTTTATTGTTACATTGCTGTTTAAATGAGCTATGGTAACTCATCAATTTGATATCCAATTTTATTGTGCAGATAAATTATTCTTCCCTTCTGTGTGGTGTTTGGGCAGCAGTGTGCAGACTGCAGTACTTATGGTTGCTGCACTCTATTTCTGACAGCGTGAAGGATGATGCTGTGCTGCTGGCATAGCACAGCAGTCCTGTGCTTAGCCCCCTTTTTTGAGTTATCTCAGTGAGGAAATGTCCCATGATAACTGCCAAAGCTTTTTGTTTCACAACCCTTTTTCTGCTAGTGCCCTGTGTGCCCACCCAGGTCAGCCTCCCCACAAATCCTCGTCCCAGGCTGCTGCCATCAGCCTTGGTGCTGCTCTGAGCATCGTGCCTGTGCATGAGAGCTTTCCCAGCCCTTCAGCTGCTGCAGTGCTTTTGGCTACTGATGCTGCTGGCTAACTCTTGCATCTCCCTGACATGCTCTCTCATTCTCCCCCATCCTCTGTCCCACCTCTTGCTTCAGACAAGGCTTTCAGAGCACCTGACAGAAGCAGCCAGACCTCAAGTTCCATCTGAGTAGATCTGAGGGCAGAGAAGGCTGAAAGGCATCCCTTGAAAAGAAAAGAAAAAAAACCCCACAACCATTAGTAGTTCAAAATAAATTCTTCTGTTAAAAATATTTCTCAGGCAACCAAAAGTATTCATGTCTCATCTCTTTCCGCATTTGCTGGAAATCCACTAATGGGTCCAAATACCACGGGACACACATAAATGCAACTGTTTCTAGTGATGTGATGAATGATCTCTCATGTTTCCATATTAAACTGGGCTAAAAAATGAGGAAATAATGTAGAAATATAATTTGGACATACAAAGTTGAAATATTACATGTATACTACATTCTAATATACTACTGACAGCTTGAAATTATTATTAAAACATTCAAATTGGGTAACACAAAAGAAAAGCCTAGCCACCTGTTCTCTGTGGCCTGCTTATTCTGTTGTTCCACCATCCTTTCAAAATTATTTTATTGAAAACACTTTTGCAGGCTACCTGGCTGTTTTCCTGGAAAATAACTACTGAATAAATAATAGGACTTGGTGGAAACTCCATGGAAACTGAGGGGTTGTCAGCTCAGTTTCCAGCTGTTGTCTGCATCCACATCTCTATTGTAACCACCCGATCTATTAAAGTATAAGTCCAGCTTTTGCCTCCCTGACAGACTTCCAAGTCTTTCCCTTCACATTTCTACTTTGCAGAAAATTTTGATTAGGTCCTTTACAAGTCCATGAACTTTACCCAGAAGGGATGACTATTGGAAATTACCGGTTTGGTTGTAATAGTTTGGTAAACCTGTTTAGTCTGAAGTCTATTGGCCTCATAGACTGACTTAAATTGCAATACTGAAAAGGAAAATTAGTCAAAATCAAGCATGTTTTTCATTTTTGCACGATATCCTGTGCAGCTGTTTTTGCAAATGCTGGGCTTGTTTTCCTCTGAGCTCCTAAATCTAGAGTTCCCTGCAAGCTTTGGTGTCTTAGCCAGAGTATATATTTAATATAATAGCGGTATAAAGAAAAAAAGGAAAATGTAGGGACTATAGTAAAATTACATTTCACATGAAAAAACGGATTTTTTTTGAGTACCTTCAATACATTGTTTTGAGTTATATTTTGTTTTAAGTTTATATTTTTCATAAAACAGAACTATTTTCTTATTTTTTATGTTACTCACTTGTAAAGACAGTGAAAGAAAATGACACCCTGAAGGTCCTGGCAGAGGCTTCTGAAGATAGAAACTGTACGATAGGTGTGGTGTGCTTTCCTCTGGGTAATAATTCTGCAAGGCAGGGCAGTGTTGCTTCATGTGGGATTGTCTCATTTTAACACTACTAAATGAGTGGTTACATTATGATTTCCCATTAAATATTGCCAAAATCTTTTTTAAACTGGTTTTCATTAAAACAGGTCAGAATTTGTAACACACAAATAATTAGAAAAAAAAGAGGCAGCGACTTTTAAAAGTGAATTAAAAATATCTGCATTTAGTATACAGAGACACTAATCCTCCACTGGAGAGTAGGGAGAAGGCATAGCTGGCAGTGGGCTGTCCTCCTGTCTTTTGGGCAGGAAGAAAGGAAAAATGGTCCTCCTATAGTTTTCTGAAAAATGAAATAGTGCCAGCAGACCTGGAACTCTAGTACTGTTCTTCATTGCTGCACTAAATTGAGTCCAGCAGTGGAGAGAGGTACATCAGGACTGAGATAGTGCCAACAGAATTTACTGCAACTTATCAAAAAGAAGACTTTCCCTTTGCAGTGCATCTGTATCAAAGGAAAAACAAAACAAAACAAAAAAACCCACCCAATCAGGTTTTTTCCCAGCTTAGTCTCAAAACATTTTGGTGAGCCAGAATTTGTTGGACCTGCCTGTCTCTCAGCTCAGAGCTATACCTGACCACAGGACTGTAAAGCTCTGCTGCCTCTGGTGCTGTCCAGCCCACATCCGCTGGGCTTCCTCAGAAACTTCAGCTTTGGGGAAGGTCTGCCAAGTAAGAGATATTCCAGATAGACCATTTTACATCCAACAATGCAGAATTTTTTTGACAAAACTTGTTTGCAGAAGTAATCTTATAAATAGCTCTAGCTTAAATTCCTTTGCTTTTGCTATGGCGCCAAACACAGAGGAAAAAAGGTCCAATCTTTTAGTGTGACCTTGGACTAATTCTATCTTAAATAATGACTGTAATAGTGCTTGTAAACAGAGTTTTGCTTTTCAGTCTCTTAATAAAATTTGTGATGCAGGTATCAGCTTGCTGGAGCTTACCAGCATCCTTTCCCTGTCATCAGTAG
This sequence comes from Oxyruncus cristatus, assembly GCA_013399855.1. Taxonomy (NCBI): domain Eukaryota; kingdom Metazoa; phylum Chordata; class Aves; order Passeriformes; family Cotingidae; genus Oxyruncus; species Oxyruncus cristatus. The sequence continues at coordinate 1,067,208 of VXAY01003532.1, read as the reverse complement.
GAACGGGAACTGTGATCCTGTGCCACATGACTCTGGAGCAAGTCTTTGAGGGAAGTGACAGTGCCTGCTGGCTCTGGTTCTTCCCAAGACTATTGATCACTGCTGGAGACATAAAATAGATTAAGTAGCTGTGGTATAATCATTCCTACCTTTGTGGTGTACAAGGTGTACAAGCCTTCCTGAAGCCTCCTCTACTACCGAGCAATAAAATATTCTCTCTTGATTTGCTTCCAAATAGGTTTTCTGCTGCTTACCAGGACATCAGTGGATTTTGCAGCCTTTGCCTCTGTGAGGAGAGTTGACAGATTTCTCTCCTCTGCGTGTTTTTATTTAATTTGTAAGCACTTAATTTTCTGAAGAGATTTCTGTCTCTGTGCTGAATTTTTATTACAATCTATGTAAGAAAATTATACAATCTAAATATGCAGAATTTGGTTGGCAAATGGAGGAAGGAGGATTAATGTCTACAAGGATTCAAAGGTCCCTGACGTCAAGGAAGGAGAAGAATTCTCTAGAAGTATCCAAGAGCTTATATTAGACTCAAGAATAACTAAACAGAGCAAAAATGTATTTTTGGACAAGTATGAGGAAAAAGATTCCCAGGTTTACTGCTCTGTGGAAGATACTCCAGAAATAAAACCCTTATGCCTCATCATTTACAGAGTTTCCTGGAATTCTGCGGGTGGAAGCATGCAGTAGAAGGATGGAAAAGATAACCCCAGAGTCATGACTGAAGTTGTCTTGGAGGAATAAATTTATTTGGGTCATTTATGTGATTGCAGTTGACAAACAGAAAACTAGACTGTTTTCTGAAGGCATTACCTATGCCCTGATAGAACTTAAGCCTAAAGCTCTGATCTGCAGCTGTGTCTGTAGAGATGAACCCTGGAGACATGGCATGATGGAATTCCAGTGCCTGGAGAGCTCTGCAGAATGGCATTACCTGGCTGCAGAATAAGACCTATGTCAAGAGACCCAGCTTCAGCTTGTATCCACTGAGTAAGTGCGCAGATAGCACAGTCCTGTGTGTTCAGGTGTTTTGTCTGGAGCTCTGGGAGACCTAATTGCTGATGGAAAACACTCATCTGCTTCAACTCTCCTGTTCAATGCCTTTGTCCTATTCTAAAAAGTGGCAGAGATACCACTCTGCTTAAATACTGGTGAAAGAAAGAGTCCTGGCAGTTTTGAAGAGTGCTCGCTGGCCCAGGATCGGGTACCCAGGGTACCGGTGCGTGTTCAGACGTCCTTACATGGTACTAGAATTGACTTGTCTGCCTGACTAACCTGATCTATGAGGAGAGGAGAAAATGCCCTTCCCCTTAATTTTTTAGAGCAACTTGTCTGAAAACAGTTGACTGTTGAAAGTGTTTGTGGCTTGGCATCCTAGTGCCTTTCTAGGAAAATGAGAAGCCTTTGCAAACCGGATGATTACAGGACAACTTAAAACAAAACCCCAAACCTATGCTTGCTGTCTTGTTATGGGATTTATGTACAGAAGCTATATAGAAAACTGCCTGGGGCCACATTATTTTAGTTTCAGACGTTTACCTTCTTATGTATGTAAAGTCTAAGTTTTCTATTTTTAAAAAATGTAACCAGAATATCTCCACCCCATAACTTATTCAGGGAACATATTTGAAGTTATATGAAGTGACGTTGAGATGATGATGTGAGATAGTAACAATCTTGGTATTGCTTCCTGAGACAATCTTACCTGAATTTTAGTACAGGCAATCTTCCAATTTTTTCACTGAAGGATCAGAAATGCACTCTGTGTTGGAGGTGCAACCACTCCATAAAGTTATCTGCTTGTAAGACATGAAATTGTACAGTATGAGGCTTTTTTAAGACCTGCATTCACAGCTGTCCTCCTTAGTTTCTCTTTAAACCCAGCCTAGAAACTCTACATGCAGAGGGACAGTTTTTCTTCCCTGTTTCCATACCTTCTCATCTTTTTCTCTTTTGCTTCCTTTTCCATTTTTCTTCCACGTCATCTCCCTCACCATCTGTTCAGTTCAGTGCATTCTACCAGCCTGAGTGGAAAAATATTTTAAAAATCCTGAAGGACATTTACAGGATGGAAGTGTCAGGAAACAAGGGCACAGAAACAAAGAGGAAGCTCTTCCTCATGAAATGGTGTGGCACTATCAGCAAGAGGGGAAAAAAATATGGTGAAGAGAGAAAGAATGTGAATGTTTAAAATCCAGCCTGCACTGGAGCCATTCCTCTTCTGCTTCTTCCTAGCATTTGCCTTGCTAAACTAAGGACTTTGGCCTTTATCCCCGCTGCTAATGACCAGGAGATTCATAAAACCCCATGAAGCTAACCTACACCAAAAAGGAAGTATATAATATGCTTAATTTTGAAGGACATCAAGAAGTAACCTTTGAACTGAAGTTTACTCCAGTAAACAAGACAGGAACTGGAGTTTTGACAGTGGATTGTGAGAGTAAATATTTCTGTTTGAAATATTTTTTGCATTCCAGAAATAACTGGTGATTTATATGAGCTGTAGATATGCAACCCATTCTAAATCACTATACTTTTTCTACAAAAATGTGGTGTTTATCCCTCTTCTAAATCTTTAACAAATATTTTAAGTAAGACTTGTAACAAGTTTCCTGTTGGGCAGTACTATTTTTCTCTTCGAGATCACAGTTATTTTATTCAGAATTAATTTGCTTTTCATTACCAGCTACTCTGAATATGTCTGTCTTTTGCTTGCTGCTGTAACTAGTGTTAAATGAAAAATGATCTGAACTGGCTTCCAGTTGAAATTACCTTGTTAACTGGTACCTCTACAGCAACGGCCAAAGACATAGAAAGGTTTTCAGTACATGCCTAGGAAGGCTCTGTGGTTAACTGGAGCTGAGCTCTGTGGTGTCTTGGTTATGTTCCCTGTAATATCTGAAGTAGATAGGGAAGAGCTAGTTTATGCATATCTGCACATCAGCCAGAATTACTGCAGAAGCTACAGCCAAGCCATACCTGGGTTTTCTTCAAGTCATTAAAGAATTGCATTTAAGATATCATAATTACTGTTTCAAATGCTTCCTAAAATCAAGTTGTTGCAGATTACATCTATGGAATTGTTTCCATTTTTTAAAATAAGAAACAAAGTGTCTTTGTCAGTTGTGATCTCATTTTACAATCCAGCTCTTCCATTGTCTAGACACTATTACTGATAGGTTGTATTAGTGGAGAAAACTTTCTCTAATTTGGAATTCAGAGTGGACAACCTGTCAGTATTTCTCTTTTACCCTTTAAAAACAAATCACTTTTCTGATTGGTGTTTGAGTTTGAAATATTCTTTTGAAAACTAACTTCAATTCTATTCTGAATTCCCCTTTTTCCCTCCAAATAGTAACGATCACATGAAGTGGCAACACAGAAGACCTATAAACCCCTCACCAATCTTGGGAGACTTCATGTTTGTGCAGCCATAATATCACATTTAATGGGTCCGTGGATATGCCAGTGAAAGAGATTCATAATAGAATATTGAGAATAGAACTACGATACTGTAATTCTTTACTCAGCACGGCTTTGTGCTCAAACAACTGACCTGATGGGGCACTGAAAGGACTTCTTTCACACACTTGTCCCCCATTGTGTTCTGCAGGGGCCTTCACAGCATCAGAAGTATCTGACACAATTCCTGCTTTGTAGCAGTCCTGCTTACACCACGTTGGGTCCAAAGTAGCTGAAATACTGAGTCTGTTACCGTGAAAGAGGCTCTTTATTCGTGGACTGTAAAGCCATAAGGGGATCCTTGAGATCATCTAGTTTATCTCCTACATAACACAAGCCTTGCATAAATGCCTGTTTGAATAAAGCATACATTTCAGAGAGTTTTTCACTCTTTGCTTGAAAGCCTCAACTGATGGGGAATCCACCACAGCCAGCCTTTGCATGTTCTTTTAGTGTTTGCAATTTACAGCCTGAAGTCTGCTGCCAATGTACAGCCTACATCACACTGCTCCTGTTTCCAATCTGCTCTTGTTTCATCTGGACTGGGACCAACTCACTTTTTTTTACTTTTTCCTGTACAGTAGAACAAAATATAGAGTAGAATAGTACGATATGTCCAGAGAAAATGTTAGTAAAAATGTTAATATTTAATTTCTGTATAGTTTTATGAAAATACATGCTACTAAGTTTTTCATATCAGTTTTCAAGATTTACCATAGAATGTTAGTGAGAAGTATTTAGGTGTGCATATGTTACAAATGCAGGTAAACCCCGAGGGCATTTTCAGATGGACTTGTAGGAATTTGACTCTCAGATCTCAATGCCTTTGAAAAGGAATGACTCTTTGTCATTCCACTCACTTGCCATCAATCCAGTGCAACTGGAACAGGTCAACATCCCGTGGAGATACAGGTGTTAGCTCTGAAAATGGTAGAGCTGGATCACCATTCAATGGGTCCCAAGCACAGGATTCTGGTGCCTGAAGTTGATTCTCACTGTTTGTCCTTGTGTATGAGATAGGTGTGTTCAAGCATTCCCATGCTGGTGGGAAGTTTGCTATCACTCTTCATTAATTTGATGATGTTAAGTTCCCCCGTGATGCCGTTAAAAATCCATTTCAAGCAACAAATATAAAATTAGCAACTACAGTTCCAAGTAACATAAAAAATTATGACTCTTTATGAAAGATAGAGAATTGTTTATCTATGCTTCCATCCATTATACACAGATGTGACAGCAAACTGTCAACACACACTCACAACTTTGCAGCAGTATTTTTGGAAGTGTATTTCCTGTAAGCCAGAATTGTGGATTTACATAGTGCTGAATTTTTTTCATCAATTTGCTTATCATGGCACCCTTGAAACAGATATTACATAACTCAAATTGACTGGAATGTTTGGTAGGACAGGAATTTAATTTGAAACTGAAAAATAAGATATCAGTAATTACTATTACATGTCACTTAAAAAGCCTGTGAATTTATCTGTGCTTCCTCCCCTCTTTTTTACTTAATGCTGAAGAACTTTCTAGGTTAATGATAACTGCAGGCATAAATTCTTCTCCCAAGGCATCTACTTTTCCATCTCAGACTGGGCACTGCAACCCTTTGGAAACATACCTTGTTAAGTGAGGCAAAGAGGAGAAGCAGGGGAGAGATGTCCAAGCCTGTTTTTTTAGGATGGCCATCCCAGAGGACTGGAATACCGTAAGGTTCAGCCAATTACTCAGTCTGTTCTTGATACAAACAGTAGTAAATGAAAAACAAATAAAACTACTTATTTATGTAGTTGGAAAAAGGTAGCATGAAATGCAGAACATGCAAAATACATGAAAAGAAATGAAAGTAAAAAAAAGAACCCAACACTCATATCTGCCAAGGGCTCTGGTTAGCACTGACTGTCCTTTCTCCCGAGATGAGTCATCTCTCAACCTGGTGGGTGCTTTACACTGGTCTCGATTCTACAGCTTGAGGTTGCTTTCTCAGAAAAGTCACCTCCTGGGGGGCCCCTAGGTATCTTCCTAGCCCACTTCAGAGTCAAGCCTCCCTTCCACACCCCTATGTCAGCTAGTTTTTAGTAATACAGGCAAAGAAGGATTTTCACCCTTCTGCCAGTAAACTGGCATTTACAGCATCCTGCTTGGGTGGGTTAGGATTGAACTTCCATCACGTAATCATGGACATGGTTCCCTTTTCCAAGGAAGCTGTGCCAATTACTTGAAGTAGGCAGGAAATTGAAACTTCACATCTTTTCAGTTAAATCATAACCTCACACATTCATAGAAGTTGGAGTCATAGAATCATAGAATCATTTAGGTTAGGAAATATCTCTAAGATCAAACCATTAACCCAGCACTGCCAAGTCCACCACAATGTCATGTCCCTAAGAGTCACATCTACACATTTTGCAAACACCTCCAGGGAAGGTGACTCAACCACTTCCATGGGCATGCTGTTCCAAGGCTTGACAATTCTTTTGGTGAAGATATTTTTCCTACTATCCAACTTGAATCTCCCCTGGTGCAACTTGAGGCCATTTCTTCTTGTCCTATTGGTTGTTACTTGGCAGAAGAGATCAAACCCCACTTTGCTACAACCTCCTTTCAGGTACTTGGAGAGAGTGATGAGGTCTCCCCTGAGTCTCCTTTTCTCCAGGCTGAACAATCCCAGCTCCCCCAGCTGCTCCTCATATGACTTGTGCTCTACACTCTTCATCACTTTATACTGTTGTGATGAATCTGTGAAGTGGCACCAGGAACTGATTGCTTCAATATTTTGGAAATGAAGTGTGAAGAGCTCTCCTGTAAGTGCTTTCCCTTGTTCTTCCTCTCCCCACTCCCCTCCCAAATTAAAAGAGATGCATGGTAAGCACAGATACAATAAAGCATAACAGGTTGTAAAAGGAAAATTTCTGTTTCTCTGGGCTTCTAGGACTCTTAGTCTGACAAAAAATATTTATATCTATATAAAGAGTGAAAGTGAGTACTTGATTTTACTTACAAAGTGAAGCACAGGTCCTTTGACAGAATCCCTGTGATAGGTAGTTATATCACTTGAATCTTGCCCCAGCAGTTGTCTTTGCTGAGCCAAGTGAGCTTTAATTTGCATGCCACCCTGTTATTTCACATTGCACCAAAACGACAGTATTCCCTTGCTTCCTGACAAACCACTAAATAAAATATCTGTTTACTTTTTGAAGTTGCCAAGTTAGGCAGAATTATAAATAGAAAAATGATTCTGACGGAGGAAGTGGGGTGAGGTTTTATTGGAAAGGTTATCTGCCCTGTGGGGTTTTATAGCGTACTGTGGCTCGTGGTTTTGCTCAGTCCTTTAATCACATTCCAGGGTGATGCTTTGAAACCAATTTTCGGCTTCTGAACCAAAAAAGCTGTAATACAGCGGTTGTTGTGTGCCATCTAGTGTTCCCCATATGAAGCAGTCTGCCTGAGCAGGCTTGCCTGGGCTCCACGGGACGGATGTCCCGCATCTTGCCCGTGTAGGACCACTGTAATCCTGCTTCCCGTGCGCAGCGCTGGCGACGCGGGAGGTCGGAAGCCTCGCTCTTTCGTGCTGCTGGCACCAGTGCTGGAAAAGGGCTGGAGGAAAGGGAACGGTGGGTGGGGAGAGCACTAAAACAGCTCGTTCAGATTATAGATAGATGTCACAGTTTAAATATCTCCTCTGGTTTGCACTGGATTATATCACTAGGTCACACCACAATCAGAATGCATTAGAATATAGCACATCAGTGCTGTGACAGACCCTGAAACAGAAATTTGGCTTGAAGCAAATGGACTGAATGTCCCTGTGCTGCAGCTGGATATAGTGTAAGTCTAATATAGACTCAGGTCCTGTTTTGGTACTGTATGGGCCTCATGTCCAGAATCCCTGCAGGACATACAAACCTCACAACGAGAAGAGCAGTCTACACACTTCATCTCTATAAACTGTTTTGGTTTGGTCTATTGCTCTTTCAGTACGTCTGTTTTTATTGATCCCAAAATAACTTAACCAAATACCTTGGGATGGGTGTCATAGTAAGAGACTAATTTTAAATGGTGTAAACAAAATACGGCTGGAGAGCTGAGAAACTTGCAAGGAATGCAACAACACCAAGGTGGTTTGAACTTTGCCAAGGTTATAAAGAAAAGGCTGTGAAAATTCAGAAAATTGAATCCATGCGGCCCACGTCTCTGACAACTAAGCCTTGGAGCTTGTCATGTAGCTCTGGCATTGCTTATTTGAGTTTTGTGGATGACCACAGGGCAAACATTTGAAACCACACATTGTTCTGTGCATTAATGAGGAAGTGAGGTGTTGAGAAAGGGAACATTAACTGGAATTGAAAACATTTGAATTAGAGAAATAAAAATACTACTGGGTGTGGGGAGGTAAGGAAGCAGACCTGAGCAGCAAGTCTAAGTTCAAGCTGGATTTTGACTGGCCATATTTTTATCAGACCCCTTTGTTCCAGTTTAGGCAAATGTAAGTTATTTTGGACATTTAATTTCCAAAGGGAAGTCAGCATAAACCATGTAGAAAGAAAGACTGAACTGGTAACTCATTTTCTCAGTATTCTATGGTTGTAGGTAAAGTTCAGTAGGAAAATGCTTACTAGTAGAATGTTTATTATTCAAATGCTTATTATTACGAGAAGAAAATTGGTTCAAGAAGAGGAATTGATAGAATCACTAGGAAGAGTTGAACTGCCTGACATTAAGAGTGTATGATAATCTTATTTTGGGGATCCTTCAGAAATCCCTGTCAATCCACTGCATGAATGCAATGAATCCACTTGATAAAGCAGTAACTGAAAATACTTGTGGTGACGACCACATGTGAGACTGTTTCAGATTTAGAAACTGTCTTCACAGGCAGTGCAAAGCTCAAAACAGGTAATTGTACACCTCCCCAGCGATGAAATCTTTTAATTCAATTGCTTCTGGCCCCTACAACCTCTGCTCATCCTCTTTTTAATATCATAACAAATACCTTTTTTTTCCCCAGCACTTACCACTTTCAGTAGTTAAAGAAAAAAGTTAAACAGGCTTTTCAAAAACTGATTAAAAAAAATAAAATCAATGCATTTGAACTAGCCCAAGAGACAGCTCTTGTAGACGAAAGAATAAGTATGTGCCTCTTTTTTCTAACCACTTGTGCATTGTTTGGATTTAAATCAAAATCCTATTGGAAATTCAGGACTCCTTTTCTCTTAAACATGGCTTTTCGGAACCACAAACTGTGTCTCTGACTTTCCCAATTACGTTTTTATTGACCAGAACATCCAGTCAAAGATTCATGTGCAACCCAGGTCCCCCTTGCTGCTTTCAGGATCCATTGGGTGAGTCACCGCTTAGTAATACCTCCCCTGGAATTCAAACAGAGGAAAACCTGGGAAGGAGTTATTTCTGTCTGAGAGGATTCCAGATGAATAGGTGATCATCATTAAGTCTGTGAAAAGGGAGGAGTTTTTCTTGTCACATCCTGAGGACTTTGGTTGAAAAATGGAAGTTAAAGACAGCAGAGGATACCAGCAAACTCCACATCAAGACAGTGTGCGAAGGACATAAATATACATTGACAATGTCACCCAGAGGCTGTCCCCAGTATCAAAGGGAATTTGTGAACTGTGTATGTAGCTTTATCCAAACTTTTACACAATGTATTCCTTTTGATTTTTGTCAGTGTGTGTGCGCATGGTATGCACAATGCAACTACCAGCTGATGGGGCAGGGCACTTCCTCGTATACAATGTTAATAATGGGGAAAAAATAAACATTGCACACAGCAGCATAAAATGATAAAGCAGCCAGTTTCCTAAATGAAAGATGAGATAAAGCTTGGGTCTGTTACTCAGGAAACACATCAGCATTTTCATCACACGCAGCCTGGAATGCTGGCTATAAACAATAGGCTGGAAACGTAAGGGGAAGAAAGGAGAGAATTACTTAGTCTAAACAATTTATCTAAGAAAAGTTTAATGAGCTACTTCTGTGTTTCAGTACAAGCACAGTGGTTTAGCTCAAATGAGCATGTTCTTTAAGGCAGTGCCTGTAGGGCTGTTAGCAGCTGTGGAAGGGGGAATGGCAAGAGCGTTGTGCAGAGGAGCTTGTCGTCACTTTGAAGAGAGGGACTGTTCCATCCTGGCACAGGATGGGAAGAGTAAATGTCTATGAGGTTATTTACTCTTTCCTCTGACCTTCCACATTGCTCAGTCTCAGTGATCCTTCATTTCCAACTTTATTCTGTCCAGCTCTGAAGGTGCTTCCATAGAAGAGAATGCAGCCATATTAAAATGTAGAACTTCCAAGGAAGAGAACACTACGCTTCTCAGGATTAGTTATTGTGGCCAGTCACATTTGTGTGATGAGTAACTCTCTCTCTTGGACATACATAGAAGAAACCATATGACAGAGATCTTCTGAGCTCTGTAAAGTGAAGCGGGACAAAGACTGCCCAGTGTCTCTTTTATGTATTTTGGTCATGGTAGAGCTTAGGAGCCTCCACCTTGGAGCAGGACCCTGTCATAGCAGCTCCAGTATGAAATGACAGTCCCTGTCTCACAGTCTGCAAAAGCTGTGCTGGGACATAGCAAAGGGACTTACAACCACCCATTGAGGAGAGCGCCTCAGCCAAGCTGATAGCTGGTGGCCTTTGTCCATCATCAGGATTTCATTTGAAGAGGTATAACAGGCCTGGAGCAGGCAGGCAGACTATGAGGTGATGGTGAGAAAGATGAATCGGGACTTGCGGGTGAATCTTTCAAGGATTACCACAGCTTCCTGGGCCTCCATTTTCCTTGAGACTGAGCTTTCATGCTGAGGACTAGGAGGCAGAAATCCACAGTAAACACAGTATATATATCGCTGTGGCAGTCTTGTGAGCACAACAGAGACACCCTGATGAAGCTCCCTGTTAAAAAAATCTGCATTTATAAGATTCCTGACCAACTGATTCCATAGGAACCTGCCTCCTCCAGGCAGCAGAGAGTGGAGGGAGATATTTATTTCCCAGTGTGAAGTGAGGGCACCCACACGACCAAACTGAAGCCAAATACAGTTCTTTGAAAGTTTTCAGAACACATAAGTAGAGTTGTATTTATCTGAGCTGTCTTTCCTGCTAGGAAGGCTGGTCTCATTTCTGAGTGCCTATCAGGGGACCTGGAGAAAATCAGAACTATGACAATATTTGAATAGCTGGCAAACTTCCCATGCTTTCAAATGGCTTTTAGAACATAATGCTTTTGATGCACACATTGCTAGGTAACACTGAGGCTGAAACTTTAATTTCAAGGTAATTATCTGTTCCTCACCATCAGGATTTTACTGAAAAGGGCTAAGGGCCCCTGAGAACCAGAAATCACAGTAGAACAATGGAATTGCAAGTCTGGAAACTTCTAGATTTCTGTGCATATTAATATATTCACTCTGCACCAACTATTTGTTCTGAGGAAGTGGGGTCTGGAACTGAAACAACGGGTCTGAAGTCCTCATTAAATTGCCAGAAGGTCAATGGTGAATGCCAATTCACAGACCCTAGCAAGGTAGTTTTAAAAATATTGGGAAACTGTGAGGAAGCTAAAGGAGTGAAGAGCTTTCCACCCAACCTTTCACAGACCCCTAGAATGCTGCCCCAATCCTCCAAGGTCAGCAGCCTCTTGCCTGCAGAAAAACCAAGTGTGGCTGTCCTCATCCCAGCATGAATGCTCTTAAACTGACTTACTGGAGGATTCAAGTCTTTTCCTTAGGTATGTTTGGGGGAGACTGGAGAAGAAAAGTAGTTCTTTGGAAATGAAGTAATGGCAAATATCCTGGGGATGGAAAAGGGAGGCCAAGATTTAGACCTCAGCAACCTTGGCAGGGGAATAACCTCTACTATGTAGGATTTGAATAAGGTCCTCTCAATGCAGAATGCTATTTTATGATCTCTTTAAAGAGTAAAACAGTCTTGCCAGCACAAGAATTCTCATATCGACAATCTTGAGTGTTTCAACAGAAAAGCCTTGATGAAGTGAAAGCCAAGAGCATTAAGGATGTTGAGGCCTATTTTCCCCTGCTTTTAGAAGCAGCATGAGTTGGTAAAAAGACACACTTTGTACCAAAGTTTTTCTGGCTGTAAATATCTTAGGAAATATTTTCTAGCTTGTAAGGAGAATTCATATTTTGGGACAAAAACTTTGCCAGCAAAACAATCCAAGAAAGTATAGAATTATGTTCTAATTTGTAAGGTTGTGATTGTTCTGCCAGATGGCAGAACGTTTTACTGTGCCATAAGATAGGTTAAACAGAAAATACAGGAATAGCAGAAAATGGGTTACGAATCAAATATTATGAAAGTCTATTGGATCAAAACTGCTTAAAAATTTTTCAAAAAATATAACTACCATCTCAAGAAATAACTAGTGAGGTGATTTAGATTTTAGCGCATGATGGATCTATAATTCTGACCAGATGTCATTCAGATAGAGGTACTTTTAGCATACAGATATATTTCATCAAGATTTTTCTCCTTAAAGAACCCCCAAAGAACAGTTCTGCCTTCTCGTGCCTCTCCATCAGCCCTCCCCAGGCCCTGTTCCCACCACATACACTCCCACATAAGAATTTGTAGCAAGATGTCACAAGCACTCTATTACTTTGCTCCAGTGTGAGAATTTTCTATGAAAAAATAATTAAAGCCATATATTGCCAATGTGGTCTAATGGAGTTTGTGAGTGTTCTCAGATGAGCTTAATGAGATAGTAAACAATACTTGTGCCTAAATACAAAGGGGGTGGAAAAGCACTAGAAAGATGTAGAAAAATTAAGACAGAACATTAGAGAAGAAACAAGGAAAATGTATAGCTTATAACCACTTCACTCCACAGAGTCAACACCATGAGCAAAGTCACTTTGCTTACCAGAAGATTAAGCTGAATACCTTTTTTGGGGATGATTCAGCTCCAAGGACTTTCATGTGGTATTGAGCCAGATTCTGATCACCTACCATGATTATTTAGGCATTAAAAAACCTTGTGAGTGTTTAGTCTTGGCAGGGGGAATTCAGACTGCTGAAAGTCGGTGCATAGGCTTCTGCAACCACTGCTGAGACCAAATACCTGTGCAGACCTATGTAGAGCATGTGAATGAAATGCTTTTTCCTTTGTTTAAACAGGGAGCACAGTATCTTACGTAGGTTGACGTAAGGCTCCTGCACGCGGAACAAAGAGTTCTGAGACTAGCCCGCATCAAATACTATGTATTTGGATGTATCTGATATGCCCAACACTTGTGTCCATTTGGATTTGGTTTCTTGACGTTTTGGAATTAACTACATCGGTTCTTTTGAGGGCAGGTGTCCACTTGCCAAGGAAGTGATGGCATTTGCTTACCTTGGAGCTGCTCAGGACACTGGTCAGAGCCAGGGTATTTGCTAGGGAACATCTACCACCCCCCAGGCCAGTGCTTTTACCAGAAACATCCAGGACAGTCTGAGTGGGGCAGTGCTCTCCCTCTCTCATATCTCTGCAGAGCCACTGTACAGTGGGAAGCAAAAGACACAGGGAGGGGGAAGGAGTGAAAGAAAGGTGCTGGACCTGCCGTCAGTCCTGACTGCATGTTGTGCTCAGCAACTCTTGGGGGGTAACACAATTGGTCTCTGGCTCTGAACACTGTGTGGTCCAAAGAAATTGTTCTCCCCCAGGGTGTGTTTTGAGCAGAGGGAACTTCTGGGACAGGCAGTTCCAACATGATGAGAAACACCAGCACAGGGCTGGCCAAAGTCACATCATGGTGACCTCTTCTGATGGCTGAACCCCGTTATAGAGGGTCAGGGCGGGTTTCCACAGACACTGGAGGCAGTTGTTTGCCCCGTGTACTCCAAAGGAGAAATGGGGCTCATTTACATGAATTGAATGAAGAAAATATTTTGTGGCCAAACCCAGGAGTCCCTGAGGTTGATATAGACACTTCCTTTGGGGTCAAGAAGTTGCAAAATGGCCCTGTTCTCTTCCATGTGGAAGGAAAGCAAAACCTGGAGGTGTTGGAGAAACACTGCATTGTTTTCTTTTCAAAAAGGGAAAACACAGCTGATAATACTTCCTTTGTAATTGTGTTTCAAGAGGCTTTAAGAGTGTATCTTTCTAGTCATCTAACCTCTTATTGCCAGTGTCTGAATGTCTAATGTGAATTTATTGCAATGGTTGTATATTTGTGGTTGATTTTATTATTTAACAGCTTATTTTAAAGGCCATAGACTGTCATTAGCTGAGATGTGTGTGAATAAAACCAGCAGGATTTGTCTAGTAATGGTGTGTGGTAGTGTAACGATTTGTTTTCCGTGTGCAAGCTTTAACAGAGAAAAGTTGGAATGATTTGGGAGAAATGACAAAGGAAATGACCATAAGTTAAAGCCAGTTTTCAACAGATTCAATTTACATTGACCATTATAGAGATTTTTGTAATTTGTATGATGAGGAGGAGTCTGTTTCTGTGGCAGACTCCTCCTACATCTCCACAAACTCTGTCTGTCTGCCTACTGGATACTTAATTGTATGTGAATATTTTAACAGGAAAACACAGTGTATGGCTAAACCAGGTCACAGAAGATTTATGCAGGTCTCCCATATAATTTACAGGAAAAGCCTGTGAAAAGAAATCCTGTCTTGCTGCTAAGTGGATGAAATGCATGTCTTTATTCAGAATATTTATGGATATGTTTATTTATTAATGAAATTTCTTAGAAGCAGCCATAAGACCTACTTCTATTCTCCAAACCACTTACAGTTACTATACCAACTTTCTGGATCTGTTGCTTACTTGGAGACTATGAGTTCCAGGAAAAGTTGTGTGGGTGTCAGCAGGGAGAAGTGTTTCTTCAGTAGGTATAAGGCACTACTTTTTCCAAAAAATTTTGGGCTTGAAGGGTGGACACCACAGCTCTCCTTACACTCCTGTGCCTCTCTTTCTGTGGTATGGGAGGTAGTGGTGTGTCAGACCCTGCTACATGGGACACATGTGGCTCATGGAGCGGGGAGGACTGAGGCAGCTCTGTGTCAGCCAGCAGGGATCCTTGCAGGGTGGGGCTCCCCTGAGCAGCCCATCACATCCACAGCCCTCCACAGGTGGAACATGTGGTGACAGGGATAGAGAGGGAATATGAGGTTGCCCTGAATGAACCATGAAAAAAATACCTACAATGTAATGTTTCTGCTTTGCTGTAGCAGAACAGGTGAGTGTGCTGTGAAACTGAGGGTGTTGTGAGTGCTGGCTCACAAGCTGCTCTGTATGTGTTGCAGTGTGGTCATATAGAGCCTGGTTTTTGTGAATTAATGCTGAATTTTTCAGAATATTCTAGGGAGTTTGTGTAACTTCTCCCAAAGCGCTCATGAGAGAGCTTTCTATGCTTTTCCTCCCAGAACAAATGGAAAATGTTCTTATTTTCTGTGCTCTGGTTACACACAGAAGTAAACCTCTTTAGGGCTGGTGAGTGTGGCAGTGAGCTTTCCTTCCACAGGAGCATAAACTACAGATGAGCTCCTTGGGGGCACCAGATAACTAAAACATATAAACAATGCACAGGTGTATGATGAGTGAAAACCAAACGTTCCAGTTCAAATGATTTCCATAGGAATAAGCATGGGGGCTAGGGCTTTAGTGGGAGAGAAAACATCATGGAAATATGGAGAGGGGAAAAAGCCAGAGAGGAAAAACAGATTACTGTGTAGGGAAAAAAACCTGAAGGAAATCTTTCCAGGCAGAGCGTTGGCTGAAAGGAGATTTGGAGCTATGACAGAAGAATGTAATTCCTCTTTGACTCTTACACTGTTCAGGAAGACAGGCAGTTACAAATTATTTCTAAATGAGGAGGTTTGCATCATGCTTTATCTTCTCCTCAGAAAAGAAAAGGACTCCAGTTTGGCTCAAATAGTTCAAGTCAAATAGATGAAAAATATTTATCAAGACTTTGCTACTTGTGTCTTTACAGTGTGCCCTTGCTGGGGTTTATCAATGCCAAGAGCATGTTATAATTCTAAAAGAAGGGAGGCAAGGGAGCCCTAATAAATAAGTTACAGGGAAATTTATACTTCCAGCCACCTGCTACCCAGTCAACTGTGTTAATGCCTGGCAAAATCGAAGTCCCTGTGAGATTTCCTGTCTCCTGAATATTAGTTTCCCCTGTAGTAGGTAGATACCTCTCTAATGGGTTTCAGGCCACCTGCAGGCCTGTCCAGCTGGGTAAATTGCCTTGCATTGTAATGAACCTGCTTAAGCAACCAGGAGGAAAGTTGCTTCAAAATTATTTCCATAATGGGAAAACAAACCCCTTAATTAAAATATTATGCTCTTAAGTATTAAATATAACAGTTAGAAACCTGAAAACACTTAATAGTTACTTGCCTTTTTGTCCTATCTTAAATGGTAATGAGTGTAGCTGATGATACCTATTGCAGATCATATTAGCAGCACATCCTAAGTTGTGTGATCTGTGTAGTGAGACATATGGGGACATTGCACACATTATCTGGACGTGCTGTTTGGATATTTTATTAAAATACATTTTCTAGACACTTTGTTATGCACCTGGAGCCTAATGTATTCATAGTTAATAAATTCTAATGGATATATAAATATACAAAGAAGGCAAGGTCAGTGAGAAGGTAGTTGTGCCCCATAAATAGCACACTCTGGAGTTTTTAATCTACAGGATGACAAATTTCACCCTCCTTTCATTTTCACCCTCCCCACACTAAAATTACTCTTCATGGGAAAAGTAGCAGAGAGATTCAATGGATATGTGTCTCATGGAAACATCAAGGAAGAATGGAAAGGATAATAACATAGTTTTTCACACTGCCTTGTGACTTGTCACAGAAAATACACAGAAAAATCCAGATACAAAAGAAGGAAGCTTTTCCAGCATGGCAAACGTGATAGACAGGGACAGACAGAAACAGAACAGCTAAGAAGGTGATGTCCTTCCTGGAAAACCCCACCTTGTATTTTTCTATCACAGTTTTGTTATTGCAGATCTCTGTTTCAATCTGTGTATTACAAAATCAAATCGTCCTTATCTCGTATAGTAATAAACTGACCTGCTATTAGCAGGTAGACCTTGGGCACTGTGAGTGTGATCACTACAGTTTCAGGATTTCTCCCTGAGTACCCGCAGGCAGGGTCCCTGCAGAGTCTGTAAGGTAGTGTCCATTTGTCTGCAAATGCTTGCTGCAAACTGGTAAGTTTGACTTTCTAAATGGAAGAGGAGGAGAGTTTTTGAGGGGCTGGATCTGGGTATCAGTTCATTTGCATCATGTTGCCTGAGTGGGGCTGGGATGCTCGCCTGCTCCTCTGGCTCTCCTAGAAGCCAAGATTACGGGGTGACTTTGGGTAGCAGAGATGGTTTGTGAGTAGAAAGGGTATTATATTTGCAAAGAGGAAGCTACTTGGCCACTTTTTTTCATCATCATAAGGAAGTGAAAGGAAAGGTGGAAGTCTCCTGGCCCTTACGTGTGGCAAAATCACTTTATCACCATGATAAATACCTGCCTCTTCTGTGTGTTATGTCATTGCACTGGACTTTTTGCTTTTGAATTTGGCTCTGGTTGACTAAATATCATGATTCTATCTGGGCTCACCACCCTTCCAGCTTCTCTTGAGCTTCTAAATGAACCTCTGCACTGAGGCATTGCTCCCTGAGCACAGACTCCTGGATGCCAGAATAAAACAGTCAGCAGTTGGTGACAGCAATTACAAACAAAATCCATGCCAATTCTAGCTTTGAAAGTTAAAATATAGCAGCTTTTACTACCATTTCTGAGCCTCTGCCCCTTTAGTGATCTTTCTACAGTTACATGAAATGTGGTTCATTAACCTGCCATCACCCTCTTTTCCTTGAATCCATAGTCACACCATTTACTTGGTATGCTGAGGTTTTTCAGTGATGTATGTTCCTCCCTGTGTTGACATTTTATTTAACCTCTTTGAAGTCTACTAAGTTAATTCAGTTTTGCATGATTGTTTTTATTTCTTGTATGCTGGTATTCATAGTCTTACTAGTCCTACTGTTAATTTTGAAGCAGAAAACCCACGTTACTGTAAGGTGACCAGGATGGTCATTCTTTCAGTTTGATTCTTAGCCCTGGTCAGGACTTGTCCACGCTTTTGTGGAAAGTAAGGCTTCTCTGTCTTTGCAGAGCATACCTTAAAATGTGAGCTCACTAACCAACATTTTTTTCTCAGGTAGTTTTTTTTGTTGTCTGTTGTCCAAGGTTTTCAGTGAAAAATGAAAACTACAAAAGGAGAAGATTTGCATTTAATAAAGAGGCTGCGAAAAACTGAAGCTTGAAAATGTCCTCCAGTTTGAGGCAGCCTTAGGATAGAGAAATAAATAAGTAAAATTTAGATAAAATGGAGAAAGATAGCTACCACTGCAATGCAGTGAAATGGAATTAAGGAGTCTGAGTGATTCTTCCTTGTAAAGGTCAACATCATCGACTGAATTTTTGTGAACCTAATAAATTCTAAGATATGCTATAAATAGGAGCATCTCAAGGGCAATACTTAAGTCATTCAATTGAAAAATGGGACAAAATAAATAGTAAAATGATAATGAGAAATGGCAAATCAAGTTAAAATGGTACGTTTAGACCTGGCTTTCTGGATAATACAATTTTAAAATGTTACCAAATCAATTCTTATTTATAATGCATTTTGGAAAGAGATTAACTAACTTTGGAAACAAACCAGGTTTCTATACAGGTTTTCAGTGATGCCAGCACTATATGTATTTCACTATTTCTAAAGGCTGTCACAACAGTGAAAATCTCTATTTACATATTTGCAATTTGATATGAATTTTAACCTTTATTCATCAACTTGTAAGAAAAAGAACCAATGTATTACCATGCTACATATACTGTAGAACTACAGTATTTTATCTCAATTTTCACTGATAAAATACAATTTAATAAGGAGGATAATTAGTCATAGGCTTGCAATAAATCTTGTCAAACTATTTTTTTTAATCAAAAAGTCAGGGAATTCAAATAGTTAATATCCTGTAGGAGATAAAATTAGATGAACAAAGTGGTTCATTCCAGTTTTAAATTATATTCATAGCTTTATAGCAAATACTCCCCAATTTTATATTCATATATAATTTTTATTTTTATTCAGTGAATCGGACTTGAGGCTTGTCTTTCCTCATAAAGAAGAATGTCAGTAGTCAATGCTCAGCATCCTAAAATGTTCTCTTCCCAGTCCATCCTTACTGTAAAAGCTCCTGTTGGCTGCTTCATCCTGGCTGTAGAAATGTCACTGTCCCAACAGCACATCATGGTTCAGAGATTAAGTTTGTCTTTGCTGAAGCTGGGGCTTGATCAAGGTATATTATCAGGATACGAGCAGGAGATGGAGAAGAGATTTGAGTTGGTGGCTGATCTCTGCATCAGTGCAGAGGATGCCAGCTGCCTCTTAGATAGTTCCATTTTGTGTTCTGCCTCCAGTGATGATGCTCCAGCTTCACCAGCTTCACCAGCTTCACCAGCCAGCCAGGTGCACACTGCCCTCAGCAGAGCACAGGCTTTGAGCCAGAGAGATGGAGAGTGAAAATTCAAACAGACGGTGGCAGCCCTACATCTGTAGATGAATGTTTTACAAAGTTGTCCCTAATGACAGTTTATGTAATATTTAGCTACTTTCCTGAGCCAATGTTCACTCGTCAGAGTGTTGACCAGTGGGGAACAGCACCCAGACCATCACTGTAAGCTGAACTTTCATACTAAACTGCATTAAAAAAAAAAAAAAAAAGAAAGAAAAATGGGAACTTGTCAGCATACTTTCTTATATCTAGTACACTTTTTTGGTTTTAAGGTCCTTTTCATTCCTCTGTCCCTCGCACAGATATACTATACTTCTCAATTAATGCATTTTGACTACTGCTTCAGCCTTTTTCACTAGCTTGTCTGCTGGGAGCACATGCAGCAGATCAAGGTAAGACAACAACAGGAAAGCATCTAAGCACAGACGTACAATAACCAGAGGCACTCACACAGAGCAAGTGGTAAGGTCATGGAGAAGTCACAGGGAGGGCAGAACCTAAAAGAAAAAGGGACCAAAACAGGATACATACGCAGAAATAATGCTGATAGCATCTTTGTCTTGTGTTCAAGGCACTCTGCCCCCTAACAAACAAGAGCAGTGTGACTTGTTGGGTAGAAACCAATGGATGAAGGAGTAAGCAGGTAACGCAGTGCTGTGACCCTGAGTATCTGTAATTCCTGTCTAGCAGAAGTCAGGATGCTGATGGATAGCTGCTCACCCAGGTGAAAAGGATGCAGGAACCCAGCAGATGTGCAAGGTGTAGAAAAATGCCTGAGAGCACTGGGAGGAAACAGTTAATACAGTTGTTAGTGCTGCAGGGGCAGAGGACCAGGAGGAGCACCTGGCAAGCAGCAAGCCAGATGAGGAGGCATCCCTGCAGCAAATCACACCAGTTAAACTGGCCCTTGTTCCTCACACTGAAAGCCTTCACTCGAGCAACTGTCTTTGGCTTAGTGTCATGAGTGAATTACACTTTCTTTCTGTTTATTGAAGGTCTTATGAGGTCAACCAATAATCATTTGGGATCTTATGTTCTGTTAAGTGAAGTGAAGGCTGACTAGGACACCAAAAAAATGTGGAATAAGTTGTTTTAGGTTAAGCCTGGTAGGCAGTTCAGCCCCACACAGCCTCCCCTTTTCCCCACTCCCAGTAGCTGGGGGAGGATATCAGAAGGTCAACAGTGAGAAAACTCATACACTGCTACATCAGTAGGACAGACCCCAGACACGTCCAGATCCCAATGGAGTTTACTTGTTGTATACGTCTTGTATAACACAAAAAAAGCCCTAAAAATGGGCTTTTTTGCTCTTGGAAACCATTAGGAGAACTTGCGGATTTCTTTGAACATCTTTAGGGCAGTTTGCAATGAGATACTCCAAAGGAGAAAATAAATACTCAAACTAGTAGCTTTCAGCATGTATCGAGGAATCTAACAGCCAGAGCTGTGGTTATAATTATGGTATCCAAGATAGATGAACCTAAATAGTTTTTGTATAGATTTCAGAAAGATCAATATTGCTGCTTCTTTTTTAAGCCTCTCCTATGACATAGATAGATACATCATTAGAAAAGTTGTATATTTGGCTGCTGCAGATGTGAGAGAATTTCTGACAGGTTCCCTGAAGATACTGAAAGAAACTATTAGAACCTTCATTATATTCTCTGACATGAAGAAGTTTAAGATGTTACCTATAAATATAGCATGCTGGTTTCTTTTATAAAAGTGGTCTAGTTTTTGGAGGAAAAAAGGTCCTCCAAATGTAAAGTCTTTAGATATCTAAACTTGGAACTAATAATTTGAAGAGGTACTGGTAATGGTGGGTGATTTCTCTCTCACAAACCCCAGGAACAATGGAAGTGAAGGTCATCATGGCTACTATCAGGATCTGCTCTTGTCTCTGAGTCCTGCTATTACTTATGTATTTTCTTGGGCTCTGAATTTTAACAACAAACTGAAATGCAGTTTGAATCCCACTGTTCTTTTTCCTTCATAGGGGGAATACAGAAGACCAGAAAACAATGTCAGGAAACCCTTGAATTTATTTTTAGACCTATTCGTTAACGGTTTTCCCTCCTCCCCTCCAGGCAAACTCCTGTTAAAGTCGATGAGTAAGGATTGTAAAACCTGCCTGTTTCTTGTCCTGTGCTTTGCTTTTGGCTGAACTGAAGGCCTGGCAAAGTTCAACAGTTCAGTGAACCAAACAGCAACCCCCTCCCCAAAAGGGTAATGCACTGCCCACATGAAACCGTGATTGTGATTAAAACAGAAAAGTGGTAGCTGGAGAGAATCTAACTGCACATTTCTTCCTGTCACTGTGTGGTTTTTGCACTTACTAGATGTGGTTTCATAGTGCTGTGGATCCACCCGTGTGCCCTGCAGCCAAAAGAGGCAGTCCCGCCTTCCTCTGTCTGCTCATCTCCCTGCTGCCCCCTTTGCACAGGCACTAACGGATCTGGCAGAAAACTTACCCTACCAAAAAAAGCACAAAGAACTGAAAGAGCAGTTGTGGTCTGGCTGACTGTTTGGTTGCACCAGAGTTAATGCCAGCGGCCTTAAAGCGGGGGGAACGTGCGCCCGGGGGTGCTGGGATGGCGAGAGAACATTTTGTTGGTGGCCACATAGTCTTCAGGTGGCTTAAGCATTTGTAAAAGCATATCCTGAAATATAGTCAGGTCGGGAGGCTCAGGAATTGATGATGTGAATTATCAGTTCACAGGTCTGTAGCCCCACAGTGATGTGAATTATCAACTCTGGGAGGTCTGTAGCCCCACAGGAATTCAGCAGTAGATGCCAATTAAAGGATCAAAGAGCAAAGATTCAAATGCCAAAATTAGGTGATGATGTTTGCAACAGAGAAATATTAAAACAGTGAGGTGTTAATAAATATGGAAGAGAATTTTAGAGAACTAATAGGTATGGGTGAAGTAAAAATAATTAAAATTATATTTAATGAGAGAAGCATGAAAGCAGGTTAGCACTGTTTGCTCTCCGAGGAAATGAGAAGGAAGATAAATGAGAATGAAAAGAGAAGATAAAAAAGCAAAAAAAGTGGTTAATGGGGGAAAAATGAAAATCAGTAATTTCTTTTCTTTGTCTAATGGTATTATAAAAAGAAATAAGAAAAATATAATTGTGACATTAGGGGAATTTCATATTCCTTGATGATGCACCAGTCTCAGTTCCAGCAGTATTTGATCATCTGCATAGCTATCAGTAGATAAATCCCTTGTCAAAATTAATCAGTTTTAAGAAAGCAAGATTTAAAAAACTGTTCTATAGAGGTTCTTCTGTCAATGAGGTAAAGTTTGATTTTTCTGGCTGTATAGCACTATATTTCTGCCAATATGTTGTGGAAAAGCATCTGGCTTATTCCTGCTCACGGAAAAGGACATAACAGTGCATTGTATTGTATGATGAAACTAGTGACTTGAGCATCTGTTACAGTTAGAGAGGAATTTATTGATATATTAATATCAATGCCATATGGCTTATAGAGAGTTTCTTGCTCTTAAAATTCCTGGTATTTATATAAGTCTGGTCAAATGTAACCAGCAAGTTCCTCCAATTGTGGAAGCATTGCAATCTTTTGTGTGCATGGTGAGGGTGAGTTCCCTGAGACAATGCTGATAGCACAGGGGGAGGCAGTGCCAGAACTGGGAACAGAAAGAAAAGCTCTTGATTTCAGGGCTACAAGTGTTTTGCATTAACCAACTATGTTTCTTGGGGAAAAAAAATGACACAAAGATAACTGGGAGATTCAAACAGCAGAATCAGTGTACTCTGATAAATTAAAAATTATTAGCATGAGAAACCAGCGGTAAAAATGTTGGGGGGGGGGGGGGCCCAGCTCCCGGTGGTTGGTAG
>VXAY01003532.1:995816-1044288 GCA_013399855.1 Oxyruncus cristatus | reverse complement strand
GGGGGACCAAGTCTCAGCTGTTTGCATGGCATTTCTCAGAGGGGTATAAAATCCTTTTTTGCACATCCACAAAGGTGGCCCACAAGGCTACAGACACTGTTCCATAGCTCATCTTGGTGTTCCCAATAGTGCCTGAAGCCTCATCTTTGAATACCATCTGAAGAAGGATTCTTACTCATCAGAGAAGACCACGACTCAAGCAGTGTCTGGAAACATATTTGGCCACAGACAGTGTAATACAGTTGTTGATGTATGGATATGATTGCTCAGTGTAAATCCTTAGATTGTGCATCTTGTTTTTTTTGGCAGGCTCAGTAGCTGTCCTTATCTCCTGGGCGCCAGAAGGCTCTGCAGCTCAGACTTCCAGCAACATGGGCTGCCAGTTGTGCCTGCCAGCCTTTCCAAGGACTTTTTCTCCTTTATTTCACAAGTGTCTTCAGAGGTGTCCTTCTCTGCACTCCTGCTGCAGCTGGCCCTGGTGCAGAGGTCTCTCTCAGGCTATGTCTGTCATGTTCAGAGACCTTTGGAACTTCTCGGCAAGCGACCTACATGTACCTGAAACATGGTCAGCCACACTGGTCTGTTTGTTAAGAACCAGAGGGAGGAGAGGGATTAACATGAAACTCATGAGACCCTTTCGTTGGGCTTTGTGTATACATTTACCTGGTGGTCTCCTGTCAGTGAGTTATCTCATATCTCTTCGAGAGGACAGAGACCACTGTGACATACTCCTAGCCCTCTTAGCTTCAATGGCATTGTATAGAATTTATACTTTGCGGTTTTTAAACACAATTAAAGTTCTAATTTGATCTCTCTATGGTCTGTCTACAATTGTTACGTCTGCCACAGAGTATTCTTATTAATATATAATTAATACTAATTAACATGGGTCGCAAAGAACCAGGAAGGATTTAATGGTGTTTGGGGAATTCTGAAGAAGCAGAGTGCTTCCAAAGAGAAATTTATTATTGTCCTTCCTGCTAAAGGGATTTGTCAGGTGCTAACACATCTTGTCACATAGAAATACAAGTCAACAACAACTATATAGACAGGCACACATTTATATTCTGTGGTTTAACCCCAGCCAGCAATTAAACACCATGCAGCCACTTGCTCACACATCTCCACCCCCGGTGGGGGAGGAGAACTGGAAAAACAATTAAACCTTGTGGGTTGAGATGAGAACAGTTTAATAATTGAAACAAGTTATTAAAAACATAATACTACTCTTCCTACTAAAGACGCAGATCTAGTGGAGAGGGTTCAGCAGAGGGGCACAAAGATGATTAGGGCTCTGGAACATCTCTCTTATGAGGAGAGACTGCAGGAGCTGGGCCTGTTTGATATAGACAAGAGAAAACTGAGAGGGGATCTCATTAATGCATATAAATATCTCAAAGATGGGTGTCAAGAGGATGGTACTGGACTCTTTTCGGTGTTGTCCAGTGACAGAATGAGGAGCAATGGCCATAAACTAAAACACAAGATGTTTCACCTCAACACTGAGGAAGAACTTCTTTTTGTTGAGGCCAGCAGAGCCCTGAAACAGGCTGCCCACAGAGGGCATGGAGTGTCCCTCTCTGGAGGCATTCAAAACCCACCTGGACACATTCCTGTGTCACCTGCTCCAGGTTGACCCTGCCTTGGCAGGGGGGATTGGACTGAATGATCTCCAGAGGTCCCTTCCAACTCTAACGATTCTGTGATTCTGTAATGCTGATGAAAATAACAATAACAATAATAATTGTAATGAAAAGGAGGGAGGGAGAGAGAGGAATAAAACTCAAGAGAAACACATGATGCACAGTGCAATTCCTCAACACCCACTGACAAATGCCCAGCCCATCCCTGAGCTGCAACTTATGGCTCCTGGCCAACTCCCTCCAGTTTATACACTGACCATGATGTTCTATGGTATGGAACATCCCTGTAGCCAGTTTGAATCATCTGTCCTGGCTCTCCTCCTTCCAGGCTTCTTGCACACCTACTCACTGGCAGAGTATGGGAAACTGCATAGACTAAGCACTAAGAGCAACAACTAAAACGTCACTGTGTTATCAACATCATTCTCATACTAAATTCAAAACACAGCCCTGGACCAGCTATAAAGGCCAAAATTAACTCTATCCCAGCCCAAATCTGTACAGTATGCATATATATACATATTTATGAACCTTATCAAAGATCTTAGAAGACAACTCTACAGTGTAATTTCCTGTTCAGAAGTAAGAGAAATAAGAGTTTGTCAGTCATATATGATATATATGAACACAAATACTTTGAATTAAAAAAAATAAAGTGCTATCAAACTAGAATAAAATGTTTGATAATTTCAGACAAAATTTGCAGGAAATTGGGCTGTGTACAATTACATTATGATGTTGACACATTGATGGATTTCTATAATTTCAGCTGAGATCTCAAATTTGTACCTCCTCAATTTTAAGCATATTGGAGTATTTCCTGTTTCTCATAGCTCACAACTGAATTTTTCTTCTTAGGTTAAATAACCTAACCTTTACTGTATTTAGAAAAAGGTAGTGAGAGAGAGCTGACAGCTTGTGGATAAGATTGTTGTGTCTGTGTACAGTTCTACAGCTACTGAAAGTTCATGATGTGATAGTGATAAAGCAAAGACTTCTTGATTTTTAACGCATATGAGCTGTAACTAGTATGCTATTATTGCATATGGGGCATTTGTTATAAAGCTGAACTAGTTTGTCTTCAGTAATCAATCTTTTGCTGTTATGACTCTGGATGATATTTGAGAGGGTAAACTGTGCCACTTGACTGAGAGGTTTCAGCTCTTGTCATTTGAAGCTGTTGGTGCTGCTGTTTCTCAGAGACAGGATATTAGACTAGATAGAAACACAGGAACTGCCGGGTCAGATCAGCCTACAAGCTTTGCAAAATACCATAGGAATATTTTTAGCTAAGCCTCAGCACAACTCTCGGCACTGCACCCATGATATAGTGTGACAAAAATTAGGCTTGATTGCAGTTTCTGTTTGTCATGATACAGTTTTTCATCTGCAACAGTTTTTTTTTCTACTGTGAAGAATGATGAACTCAGAATGTTCACTTCTAAATAGCCTTGTCAGTTAGAGAGAGAGAGAGAGGTTGTTTACAGGTCTGAATCCTTATGAAGCATAAATTCTCTCATGCTCTATTTGGAACTGCTAAACTGATCCCATGAACCTTCCGCAGTTCTCCACATTTTTTATGTCTTTTTCCATGTTCCCTCTGGTTCCCATCGATAGCCAGCAGACACTGAACCATCTTCTTACTGAGCCTGGCTTTCGTGCACAGCTCTTGCATGATCCTACTGATGTATTTATTGGCTTTTGGAGATTAAACGAGGCACAAGTAGCACATACAACTTTTGGAGATGAATACCTCTATTTTGGCTCTGTCTGGATTAGGGTTGAAATAGCTGATCTCACACTGAATCAACTTACTAGTACTGGTATTTAAGATAGGACCTCTAATGTCATTGTACTGATTTGATTGGTATAAAAACTTAAGAGGCTTGTTTTTAACTAAGATTTTATTGGTGCTCTTCTGAGTCTTCAGGTGCAAAGGCTTTGACTTTCATAGGGTTTCTTCTCTGCAAAAAGAGCTGCAAGTGTCCCTGTGCAGTGTCCTGAGTCCAGCAGCTCCTGGGAGTAATACCAAATATCCAGGGCATGGTAAAACCATGAATTGAAAATACTATTAACTAGGCCAATCTAATTAATACCTTCTAAACCCAAAAGTTTACAAAATGAAGCATGTAATTAGAAATAATACAAGTCCTTTGAAATCCTGGTCTTGAGAGGCATGGATGTTATGTGGTGTAACTAGAGAACAGGAGTGGGATCGTTAACAATATTCCTAAAAGAAAAAGCAAGACAATGAATGGAAAGGACCAGGCTCAAGAGTCTTTGAAGCAGTGGGTAGAAGTGCCTAATGGTCAGCACTCCTCGAGTCCTGTGACTGTGTTCAGTGAGTTGTGCAAATTGCGTGTGGGAGCCAGGATGAGACAGCAGTTTCCTTGTGTCTTGTGTCCCTCTTCTATTATTTAAGCAATGAACCTTCAGTCTGAAAAAAATTCATGTCCCAGTTCACAGTGATTCTGGGGGCTTTGAGTTTATCACCAGGAAGGTGAAGCGGGTATTGCTGGCGGGAAGCTGTGACATCGTTTATAGCTTCAGTGCGATTTAATGGAGACAGAGATTCCTTCTTGGGCTGCAGTGACTTGGGCTATGAGTGCTTGAGTGGCAAAGAGTTGGGTTGAGACTTTCCTTTCGAGGCATTGTTGGTAGGATAATTCAGAGTGGAAATCACTAGTGTGACGGTATTTTCTCTTTGACATAGCTTACACTTGGGTTCAATTTCCTTGACAAAGTAATAAACTGTGCACAGGAAGGTCCTGTCTTTGGCTATCGCTGTTGCAGCATCCCTCGTTTCTAGGATACATGGAAAATACAACAAGATCCAAACGACCATGGGCTTTTTCTCTTTTCTTAACCCTTGTCTTTTCCACACCAGATCACCTCAGTTCAAAGACCTTTTACCTGCCTGGTTCAAAAGGGGAGCTTTGCCAGTAATTTTCTCCGTGCAGTTGCTTGGCAACACAAGGTGAAGATCTAAACAAAAGGACAAAGAGAAATGATTTAATTCCCAAGACAGCCTGAACAGCTTTGGAGGTAGCTGCTGGTAGTAGTCTGTCTGTGGTTTGGCTCATGCTACAAAATTTTCCTCACAAAGCAGCGTGACACCCCCAGTTATCACCGATATGCTGAAAAAAATCCTTGTTGCAGACACACATATGGCTACAGAAGAGAGTGTTTCCTGGCTTGGCTCTTGCTGTCTGGGGAGGAGGTGTAAATAGATCAACAGACAAACGCAGCTTGGTGACATATGTTTCCCCCTGCCCGGGGGCTCTGACAGCAGAGTCCACAGCTCCTCTGGGCAGAGGGATACCCCAAGCATGTGTCTGCTTCGACCCCTCACGTCCCAGCTCCTCTCATCTCTGGCCAGGAGACAACATTTGGGGCTGATTCATTCACGTCTCCTTGCTGTCCCTAACACCGGGTGACACGTCTCATTATGTACCGCAGTGGCAATTGGCACTTCCACTCAGTGCTGGAATCAGATGCAAGTCCTTGCAAGGCACGTAATGTATGCACTACCCGTGCCAAAGTGGAGCCTATCTCTTGTAAAATGGCTTTGATACATCGATAAATGGAGTTAGCTGACAAAAATTCCTTAACAATGAAGTATCATTTCAAAGCCAATATTTTTTTAGAGAGCTGAAGGTACAAGGAGCCCTAATGACTAACAGAGGATCGTTATGTATGCAGGTGAAAAAGAAAGATGACAAGGATTTTAAATCAATCTATCACATTATGCAGTTACCTGCCAGCAATGAGTTTTTCACCCCTTTCATTTTCTCCTGCCAAATACCACAGATTCAGACTGGTAAGCAGAGCATTTGGGGGCAGAATTTACATTAAAAATGAACCTTTTACATAAATTATGACCTCTTTTGTTTCCCTGCTGACTGATGCACTTTAGCTGTCACATGCCCATTGTAGAGGGACTATTCTTTCCCTGATGCGTGCATGTAATTCTCATTAACATCAAGGCGACTTACAAGTACTCACTTGGGAAAGACAGAACTTGAAGTGCCTCTAAATGCTTATGACAGGGGTGCCTATATTTCCAGGTCCTACAAGCCACCATCCAACAGTGTACATCTGGCTGAGAGCCTTTCCCTCACCAGTGACTCCCTCAGCCACCCTGTGAGTCCCACTGCCCTAACTCAGATGTCACCACAGATGCTGACACAATCTCCTTCTTCCTTCCCCAAATTCTCCCAACAGCCTGAATCCCCCACTGTCTCTCCCAGACTCCCACTTCTCCAAACAGCCTGTGCCATCACACTTTGCTGTTAGCCCACCATCTCTGCTATAGGTCCCTGCTGATGCCTGCTTGGTGTAGGCGGCAGCAGCACCTCCAGCACCTGCAATGACAACTGCTGCTCCCTCCAGGCACCACATGGCACAGGCGTGTTCTGCAATCTGCTGCACCTTGCATGTGTTATGGAGCTTCCCCAGCTGGAGACACAAACATGTGTGAACCATCCCTCCTGCCTCCACCAGGCCTCCATTAGCAAATGGGTCTCTACCATACACAGCCATCCCTGTCCTCTTGTTTGACCTGCTGTTCTCCCCCAGGTCTGGCACATCTGGTGTAAGAAAAGTAGAACAGGTTGGGTGTGATGGCAAGCTGTGTGTGGATCACAGATTTTGGCCAGTCTGCATTGTGATCCCAAAGTGCTGAGACTACAAAGCAGAGCTGCCATTGTGGGAGGTTACCTCTGAAAGTGAGGAGGCTATTTGCACCTTGAGAAGTGGTTTTTTTTCTTCATGTGCAGCTGACATGATCCCCTGTTAGGCACAGGCAGGGAATCTGGCCACCTATAGCTTTTCTCATTCCTAAATCCTCTTGCAGTCTTAGTACTGCCACAGTAGGTGTGGAACCAAACTTGAGTCTGCTGCAGACATGGGGGGTTTGGGAGGTAGTGAAGGAGAGGAAAAGCTGCATAGTTCTGACAGGACTTTCATTTAGTGCCTGCAACTTGTCCTGTTTGGTGAAAGATCACTGGGACTTCTTAGGTCCTCGTTTGATTAGAGCTATCGCTTTCTCTTTTTTGACATGCTCCACATCAGTTAAAAATGAAAAATAGCCCAACTAATACTCTAACTAACGTAGGTGAGCTTAGAGAATAGAAATACTTTTATATTATTTGCCTCTAAGGGCAGTCAGCCCTTAGTCCAGCCTTTGAAGAGGCTGAAGATCAATCACAACAATAAAGTAACTCACAAAGTAAGAAGGTGTCTACAACATGATAGAGAGAAGGGAACTGCCTCACTGAGGAAAAGAAAATTTCCTACCAGTGGTATTGGTCCTTCTTAAAAATAGAAGTCATGAAAGAGAGAAGTATGGTAAAAGCACAGACATGGATCGTGGCTTCACCTTCGGGAAGATGTGGCTTTGTGCAGAGGGAAGCAGGCAAGAAAACCACTCCTTGGACCACCTATCTGAGTGCTGAGGCCAGGGTGATTCCTAGCAGCATGGGGGTTTTGGGCACTTGAGGTTTACATGAGTTTAGAAGATGCTTTTTAATCTCCAGAATTTGCTCAGTATTGAGCCTTGTCGATCTATCCTAAATTAAAGCAACAAAACAAAACAGTCCTCTGGCTATCTTATAATTTTCTATAAAGATGGATCTGGGCATATGTAAGTTTGAGTTAGATGTTTGCTTCCTGCCTGGTAACAGACTGAATTTAGTTTCATAATGTGTAAGAATCAGTAAATTCAACAAGCCCAGCAATGCTCACTGTCTTAGTCAATTATGCAGTTATTTTCNTTTGGCATGAATGTTCTTTGTCAAAAAGTCTTCCTTTTAACGGCAAAAAGGATAGGCAAACTGAGAGTGGCAAAAAGGGTAGGCAAACCGAGAGTGGCAAAAAGGGTAGGCAAACCGAGAGTGGCAAAAAGCTCTTTTCAGAGAGTGAAACTGGCAAGTGCCTGACAGGTCGTAATGATTATTTCGAGCTGGTAAACATGTGCACTTCCTGGTATTTGCTTTCATGTGGGGAGGGGGTGTAGTCTCAATATATCACGTGTGTCACCTCAGGGGAAGCAGAGCCATCATACTGGTACAGATCGGTGCCTGTGCTGAGACTAGTCTGTTTTTCAGTACTTCTAAAATATAATGAATCTCATGCTCTGTGCCATATTGTCTCTAAAAGTTCAAATATCTTTCAACAGTTGTTTCCTAAGTCTGAAGGAGAGACTAAAAACAGGAGTAGTAACAGTTAGATGTGAGAGAGGAGCAAGGCTGTGGGAGTAGAGAGCAATGCAAATGTTGACATTTCAACTCTAATGAAGTAAGAAGCCTTGAGTCAGTGGTGGCGTGTAGCTACATAGCTGCTGGAATACACCAGGGATTCATCTTTTCCCCAGACAGACATCCAAAAACTGTGAGCTGAATTGCTATATTGCCATCTGGAGGTGCCCATCTCTACTCACAGAAAGGAACAGGATGGCTGGCTTAAACCTCACTTTTGGATGACTAGAGAGGATGAAGATGAATCCCACTACTGTGACTCAGGGGTTTGATCTCTTTCTTTGGTGTTTTGCAGGATGATGTTAAGTTATTCCTTTCAAGTTTCCTGCTTCCAAGCCTCTTTCTTTGCTTCTTTTCACCCTTGTCCTCTCCTCTTCCTCATGATATGCCTGAGCAACTCTTTGGCTAGAGACAGCAAACAGAATCATAGAATAGAATCACAGAATGTCCCGAGTTGGAAGAGACCTGCAATGTCAGGTTCTAAAATTTGTTGTGTGAAGTGGAAAAAAATAAGACTTCCATTTTGTGTTGCTTTGTTTCCTTTTGGTGAAGGACTGATATCCTGGTACCTATACTTATCTACATGATTCAAAGCCCTTTCCACTGTAAGATCAACTGAACTGCAACCTTGGGTCGTACTAATTTCCTCTCCACTTCCAGGAGGTTTACCGCCTGTGAACTACTAACATAGGAGTTTTAATAGCAGAAGTTTTTAAACTTTCTTGTTACAACCCTGCCTACAAGAAATCTACTTCTCTGAAAGCCTTTTTGTTTAACTAGTTCGGATCTTCAAAGATGAGTAAAATGAAACTGTACAATACTGCCCACCTTCAAGACATTCAGAATTTCGGCTTCACTCTCTCTACCACTCTGAGTGGGAAATCTCTGTCCCCTTTGTAATTCATTGCACCTTGTATAAACTTGTCCAGTACAATTTTGAAGTGAAGACTTGGCTTTTTCTTGCAGTACAAATGGTACCTCTCCAAACTAATTTTAGTTGTCTGTGCGGAGCTCCATGTGTGGCTACACCACCACACAGTATGTGATCAGAGTGTGAACACAACTGCCTGCCTTAGACAATTTGGACATGTAAATGGTGTAACACTTTAGTCTTAAATAGTAGCTTTGATGTTATAGCTCTTTTATGCAACAGGTTTTCTGTATTTGAGGACTGCCTTTATATGTGCTCAAACGCAAGGGCACAATCACTGCAGCAGTTCAATGGGAATAGGCAACGGTAATGTCTGGAGCAAGAAGGAAAGAGAACTATATCCAGTTGAATCCAGACAGGTGGACTTGTGCCAAGCCAGAATTTAATTAAAACACTGGGATTAAATTCACTTTTCTAGTAGCACCCTCTTTAATTAAGTGCTGAAGGCAGTAATATGATAAACTGCGTATCTTCTTATCAGCCCTTCAGTGCAAAGTCTTCAGAAAACAGACAGCTGAACCGGTACTTTGAACAGTCAGAAAACCTGCACAATTTGCTACAGCCGAATGCTCTGTTTCATTGAAAAGATGACAGTGTTGGTGACAACTCGTTCTATTTCACAAGCTAAAGAAAAAAATAGAAACCATTGCTTGTACAGAGATGAAGACATATGTTAGGAAACTGCAGTCACACTCTTTGCTTAATGAACTATTTCTCTTCACTTATATTTAATCATTCTGTCCATGTAGAATATAGGGTCACATATAAAATATACAGTATTTTAACTACTTCTGAGTAAGTCTTTCAATATACTTGAGTTTGTGTTCAAGTAGGTTTCAAAGCAAGCTTCAAAAATGTTCTCACAGTGCCAAATTCATGCTTCAGGGGATCATTTCATCCCATTTGGCTGACTAGATATGTTTTTATTAAGTCCATGGGGTTAGTTTGTTTTAAAGATCTAAAAATATCCATGATCTTTGGAGTATTAGTTCTCAGAGTTGGACCTGTGTTGCTATTCAGTGTTTGGAAAAGAGTGAAACCTTTACAATCAAATAGTAATGATGTATTGGAAGCTGGAACTTGAGCTTCTAGCAGCTGCACCAGAATTCAGTTACTCCAGGGATGAGACGGAATGTGAAGAGACAAGTCCTGTCACTATCAATGGCCATCAAGTACATTTTGCAGTCATATAGTTTTGTTGTGTGTGGAATATTGAGATGATGCCAAATCTTAGAGGTGTATTTTGAAGTATTTTTGCTGATGCACATGATAGCCACCAGGTTCTTAGCTAAAAATCCCGGACAGATTCTATGTGCATGTTGACCAACCACCGCTGTTTTCATCCCTTCCAGTGAAATAAAGAGCATAAAAGTTTAAAAAAACCCTGAAAAATTGCTGAATGACTGCAACATGCTTGCCAATAGCTAACAAGCCAGCAAGTTCTTGAAGCTTTGGCTTACACTGCATAATAATTTACAGCAGCAGTTGAGCATTGGAACTGATTTGGGAGTGAGGAGAAGAGGAGACTTGTATTCTAATGTTGCTTTTGTACTGAGAGAAGTAAGCTCTCACAAACTGTAATTCAGAACAGCTAAACTGGATGTGTAATGAGTTCTGTGAATTATGTGCCTAAAGTGAACCAGTATCTGCTGCAGTTGTGCACCAAACAGCATATCTAGGGAAGAGAAATTTTTTCAATTGCTTGAGGAATAAGGAGCTACTAACTTTAGAACATTATATAAAAAGTGGCTTGTGTATTTGTTAACACCAGTAGTTGTTTGAAACTTGCTATCTGGGGGCTTTTTACATTCTAAATGTACATTATGAACTTACTGATCTGGGTTTTTTATAGTAACATCAACTACTGTACTGCATTGAATTCAAAAGAGTTTCATATTGGGAGCTATAACCAAGCCGTAATGATAAAAGCTGAAATTGAGATCTGTGCAAACAGTGATAATGATTATTTCATATTTGAAAGTCTGTGTGAGATGCTAATGACCAGTATTCTCTGCTTCTTCAATTGGTTAACATTTATGTTGCATTTTTCAGGTTTTTCTACAGTCTTCTTTTACTAAGGCACTTATTGCTTGTCTGCTGATAGGCCTCTAGGACACTGGCATTGTTTTTCAGCTGGCAAGAGCAAACAGTAGCCCTGAACATTTCTGCTGCATTCAAGGCTCCCTCTGACTTTCTGTTCTGTTTTACTTGAGTCAAAGGCCCAGTGAACTGGGTCTGGTAACTCCATTTACAGGAAGAGTAGGGACATTTTGATTACTCAGCACTTTCTCCAGCTTTAATATAGCTTAGAGGATTTGGGGATGTCTGATTACTCCTATTTAAAGGGCTTGGAAATGATGAGCCATTTCCTATTTCTCTATCATTTGCGCATTTTATTTGTGCAATATCTTCCAGACATTTGATAACATATGCACTCATATTTGTTTTCGAACATGCACTGACCTGAAGCAATAATAATAAAAGAAAAAAGGTATTTTTTTAGAATGATTGAAGAAGACTTAGAAAAATCTTTATATTCATTCTTCACAGTGAGGATGGAGAAACTGAAAATGTGCCTGGAAGTGATGAAAATCAAAGTGCCCAGAACACAGAGGTTTGCAAATATATTGAAGAGTAACATGAAGATAATACAAACACCTCTGTCTTTTTGATGTAGCAAGCCACTCAAAAATCAGAACAAACTTCACTGAGATGCTGATTTATGTGGCATATTTTGGGACCTGTCCCATTTATCCACATAAGTGCAAAAAGAAGGAAGACATGTCATGAACCTTTTGTTAAAATGCATATTCAGGCAAGAAATATGATTTTTCCTAATAAAAGATGATCAGAAAAGATCTCAAGGTTCACTGCAAGCACAGGGGTATCAGTAACAATATTTGTAATAATGCTTGCTAACACTGCTGATGATAGTTTCTTCCAGGTAATTTCAAGGTTCTGTCAGGTTTCATTAATATATTCACTAAGTCTCCTTCTGTATTAAAAGCAGACTGTGATTTTGGGTCATTCTTCATGCTGCCTGTCATGGACATAAGTGTGCTTGTTGCTGAGAAAAATACTTAACAACCATCTAAAGTAATGGTTTGAAATGCACGTGAAGTTACGAAATACAGCTGTAAGTTTCAGAAGTTTGAGACTTCCTGGAGAGAACTAAGAACTACACTTCTGAAATAAATGCTTTTTATTCGCAGAGTCACGAGAGAATAAAACTGTAGGTAGATCAAATCTCTAAGGAAAAAAATCCCAGCTTTATGTGATGTTACACACGTAGATCAGAACAAAACCAAAACACAAGAAGAAGAAGAAGTGAGAAAATGAATAGATGACTGTGAGGTAGGCAATGATCAGTCTGAACTGCAGCACTGTAGGAAACAGTATAATTAGCTTGTAGCAGCCAGAGCAAAACCAATTTAAGAAGCAAATTTAATAAGCCTGTAAAAATCAAGGTTGAATTCTTAGTTCTAGACTCTGAATAAAGACATGACTGGACACAAGTCTACCTAAGTATGAGGGTAGGATAAAACTTCTTCAAGGTCTATCATCATTTTGTAGGTAGCATCAAATGACACAGTGATGAAGGATTCAGTGCTCTACCTATCTTCACACTGTGTATGTGCCTCCACTACTGAAACTGAACTAGTGGGTTTTGAGAATCCTTCTATAACTTAAGTGGTTAAGTTTTACTTCTGCTAGCTAACTAGCAGGTGAACCAATGCTTTCAGATGTCAAAATGAGCAATGATAAAAATCAATCAAAGCAGTTCAGTTCTCTGTCCTTGGTAAAATCAACCAAAACCACAACTGGTTTGTACATGATCAGAAATAATTAATTTCATTTTGCCCATCTAAAATATGGGCCTTTAAATCCAAACAATTAATTTAGACTATTCTATAGACAAGAGAAACTGATACTGTAAAAAGCAAATTCAGGTAGTTTTTAGAAGCAGTGAATGTAACTCACACTTTGGAGATGATTCCACCTTAGACAGTGATTGATAATGAATGATACTCTGAATGATACTCTTGAAGATTAATTGACTAAATTTGTAGTAGCATCCCATCCTTCTGATATATTGATCATAAAATCCAGCAACAGCTCTGGAAAATACAAGAGACAGAGCTGGCAGTGCAGGTACTTGACAAGGGCACTGGGTTCAGAACCATCTGTGATTGCACAGCCACATTACAGCTTTTGTCTGTGAAGCTGGAATGTACATTTTCTGTGTCATTTAATGTTGTTTTGCATTATGTGAACACGATTTGTAATCCTGTGGGGACTATCACAATATAAACATTAAATACAAATTCCTTTAGCTCAAAGAATATTGTATTCATAAAATAGTAGAGCGAAGCATTTGCTGAATATTAAAGACTTTCTCAAATCTGAGCTAGGAAGTGAGCTAGAAAAGCAACATGAGAGCAGTCTGAAAATGATTTTGCCTGCAGAGATGCTCTTCACATTTCTAAGTGCATGTCACAAGGAATCCTCAAACTGGACTAAAACCTTCAGATGTTTAATAATTGCACACACCTCTACCTTTAGGCAAACCCTCCATTCTACTACTTCTAATGCTTCTTCACCTTCTATTGTAGAATCATGGTTGCATCTCCGGAGATATGTATGTATGTGTGCTTGCTATATTTAATGCAGAGACAATGTGTCATTGGCTAAAATGTGTATATTGGTAATGTTAATAGTAATCAGCAGCAGCTCCAAAGAAAGCTGGTGAAAAGGTTGAAAGCTGTATCACCACTGGTGTCTAATGAAGTGCTTTCAGCAAGTATGTGCCAATATGAAACCACAAAGTTCAAACTTGTGCTGAGCTGTACATTATATTTGAAGCCCAGAAGAAGAAACAGTCTGTATTAAAGTTCACAACCTGTGGGAAACGAGACTTGATTAAAATCATACAAGTTGTTAGCTCTGAGATGGTTCTTTATTTGAAAAGAACAAAACCCACCACACGGAACTGTGCAGTATAAAAAGCACTGAAATCTTCTCATGTGCATTTAAAGCAGTGCTTAGCATTGTAATGAAACGCATGGTTCAGTTATAATGTGGGGTCAGTAATGCAAGGAGCAAGAAGTATAGCGTTAAATTAAAGAAAATGAGAGATCTGACTGACTATCAGTTTAGCACTATTACTCATGATGAGAAGCAAAATGAAGTTCATGACCCCATCTACTCTGTCTCTACTCTCTGCTCCTTCATGTCCTTCATCAGGAAGCACTTCCTCAAGGAGATTCATAAATCCATAGTTTTCTCCAATGAACTGGCTGGCACAGAGTTATTCTAACTCTTCTAACCACCATACTTCTATAAACAGAAAAAGAAAAGTTGCTACTCTGAGGCAAGTTACTACATCCTTGTAGTAATTTGTGAGATGGTTGGTATTTTTCTCTTAAACTGGATGGTGACATCCTTACAGCATTTCTCCATTCTGTCTATATAGTGCTGCACACGTTTGCATACAGTACACGAAGAAACAAATAGTGCTCATATTAGGCTATAATGACTATTATAATGCATATAACCTATTTATTACCCATAGAAATAAGCTGGTAATGGTTTATTTCAACGTAAGAGCAACCTGATTTTTTCCAGAAAGCAGCTACCACTTAACTTTTCATAAGCAAGAGTACTAACAGGATCTTTGGTAAGACACACTATAGAGAAATCCATCTTTCGCAATAATGGCTATTAAGAGCCATAAACTAATTGTAGATAATGGCCCACCATTCAGCAGCAGTAATTCAGCCACTTTATCAAGATATATGGTTTTAAGCTGACCACTTTAAGACCTCAATATGCATGAAGAAAAGGGAATAGATTGCGAAGAGACTTGTTAAAAGTAGCAAAGATGATCCTTAGTCACCTACAGATTATGGCACTAAAATGAGAGTCTAAATATGAAGTGAACTTTCAATGACCTTCTATTGCAAACAAGATAGTGATGTAAAACAACCAGCAAGCCAGGAGAGACTAGGGTAGCAAAGCAGCACCAGCTGAGTGAATGGGAGGTCTGCTCCCACACTGGGCTTCCCAAGCTGGTAAATGGGAACTGGGATGCTCTGCACCATGCAAGACAGAGTTTGGGGAAACATGGCTTCATTGGCAGGTGTCATCTTAAGAAGAAGAAAGGCCCAAGACATGCAAAAGGGAGATAATATGGTCAACAACAATAAAAACACATTTGAAATGTATGCAATGGGTGGAAGGTGGTACCACTTCCTGCACGTAACCGTTGGAGAACATGCAAAGGAGTTGGTGTTGAGGGTCAGTGATCTTTCACAAGAAGGGTGGTGGCACCCGGTGCCTCCTTGCCTCAGTCTCAGAGCTGCATGATAACTGTAGGGCATGAATTAGTCAACATGAGCTGTAGGTGGGACTGATCTGTGGTTCAGTTCATTCCTTGCTTTGCTTCCCATCCTCTGAGGAGTGATTAAAAGAGAAACTAGTAATTAGAACCTAGAATATGAAGGTCCTTTCTGATCTACTCTTAACATGAAGTATTTTCCCGCTTTTCTTCCATTTTGTCAGCTGTGATTGGGGTGAACCAATACCTTTACAACCTGCCTACTTTGATAATCCTGTGCTCCCATCACTTTGCAGACTTGTTAAATCTTTCCAGATGTTACAGGATAATTTTTAAAAGGCTCCAGTGATTGTCTCCTTGCTGCTTCACAGACATCTCAGATACTACCTCCAACCAGTCTGGTGATTTTCCTCTTTACTCCACAAAAACACGCTTCAAAACAAAAAGAAATTTATTTTTCTTTACATGTTCAATGGGCTTCTTTCAGTCATGTAGATAGAAATTGGACAGCTATCTTTTTTTGTTGTTGTTTCTTTTTTCTTTCTTTTTCTTGCTGATAGAGCTATGGGAAACATACTCAGATCAGAAGGTTAAAAGGAGAAAAAGATAAAATACTGGGATCTAATTAGTAGTCTCAAAAGGCAAAATGAGAGTGACCCACTGACCCTCTCTGGTATGCTAACAGTTATGAAGCTAGTAAGTAAATATTTAGTGAGAAGATTGATATCAATATTTAATTAATGCAAAGATATCAGGTCCCAAGTAGAAAACATTGAGGCTCCATGAAAGGTAGATTGTCTATTAAGGATGCAGTGCCTGTGTCTTTGGCAAGGATGTGGAAGAGGAGATGTGGGATGAAGTGGGCTCTTCTCTCTTTTCCCATATGGGTGTGTGGGGCACTGGCTGGGCTTATTTCATGCTGTGCATGTAGTAATGCATAGGGAGTTAGTAATGCATAGGGAGATGTTATAAAAGTATTTGAGCAATGAGGGAAGCATAAATTGCACTACAGAAAAATATATCAACAGTAGACAATCATAAAAAACAGTAGTTTGGCCCAGGCAATTTACTTCTGAAACAAGTGGCATAAAACAAGATTACAGAGGGAAGGGAATAAAGGTTTTCAAGATGAAAATGATTCATGAAGTACGCCAGTCTATAGCCCTGAGATGCTGCCTGTGTCTTGCTTTTTTCTATGACTGTGAATTTAGAAGTGCACAGGAGCTGCCAAAGACATTTCTGTATTGCAGACTGTCTGACTACAGACATTTTTTGAGAATTGTGAATGGGGTTTTTGTTGTTTGTTTATGGTGGGTTTTTTTTGTTTGTTTGTTTTTATCAGAGAAAATTGAAGTAATTTAACAAAGGACTTTTCTGATAATTCTCTTTGGAGCTCATGCCACCTGAAGTACTTTTATCCTCAGGCAAGTCCTTCATCCTCCAGGCTCTCATCATTCAATCCCTCAGTCTTTGTTATGGCAGCACCTGACAAACCCTTCCAAACATTCTCCTTACCTTCTACCCTTGAGAGCAACACCTGACCTCTCTCTTGGGTATCAGCAGTGCTCCAGTAAGATTACAATTCCTTTTTCTATGACACCCACCTCACCCATTATGGAAACACAACTCTCTGTAATAAAACACAGCGCATGGTGCACAGTGATGCAGTACAATGACAGGGACATGAATCAAATGTCTGAGGGATGAATAAAAACAATGTAAATTTAAATAGGAGAATATGATTATTGAAGACGGAATTAGGTTTGGACACATGATAAGACTCCATCCATCTGTGAAAAATGCCAGAAGACTTTTTAATGAGATTTTCAGTTATAAACGTTGAGACACCATCAGTCCTGAGGTGATAAGATTAGAGCTTGATTGTGTGTAGCTATGAGAATGAAAATGTATATAGAGAACTGACCTACTGTGGAAAAGCAATTAGGGAGTACAGGGGGACTAATCGGAAAATAAAACAGCTATGCAATGTATCCCATGGCAAAAAAAAATCAGACACACTCTGTTTTAATTTAACAGACACTTATAGATAACATTGTGGTTATGGGTGACTTGAGGCACAAAATGGTATATAAAAGAAGAAATTAAAGCTCTAATAAATTAATGTTGCTTGAATCAATATGCTGTGAGGCATAATGTATTGCAAAGGACGGGACAATTAAGGAACAGGAAGGGAATTACTTCTGGGATCTAATGTCCAGATGCCATGATCTGAAAATCAAACCCAACTTTGACATTTGACTTTGACAAACTGGTTTAGAAGAATTGGAAATGGACTAATTGTACGTAAGAAGAGACCTAATGAGGGTCAAAAGTAGAGCTATATTAGTACACAACTGTTAGGTCTTCATATGCCTCATAAAAGGAAGGTTATAAGGATGAAGGACCCTCATCTCCAGTGGGACTGGTAGCTTTGGTCCCGTGGGCAGGTTTGCACAGATCGGCACTGCTGCCATTTCCATGGTGCCAGTGGGTCCTACCCACCCCCCACCACAGGCCAGTGGTGCTGCCCTCACCCTCTCCTGTGCCTCTGCCTTGTGCTGTGTAATTGCACTTTACACCCTGCCAAAGGTAAAGGAAATGTGGATGCTGGATCAGGGATGCTACATTTGATTGGTGAAACAATAATGGGGTTTGCTTATCGCTACCTGCCAAAGACCCTTTTCACAGACCATGACCCTAATATCTGTGCCTCAGAGCCATGGACTCCTGGCACTGGTTGTCTGTAGCTGACCCATCTGTTATTTCCATCTACTCTTCTTTTCTTTCAAGTTTACAAGTTTTGTTCTGAAATGTAACTCAGATCCCATTGCACTACTTTTGTCTTTCCTTTATGCAGCCTATTTAGTGTGGAAAACTGAAGATTTAGTGCTGAGCACTTGTTAGCTTCCAGGCAAATCAATTTCCCCTAAATGAAAGAAAGAGAATTTTCTTAACTTTAAATACTTGTCTCTCTTTTCTGAACTTCATCCTCAATGGATTCACTTTATAGATTTTTTTTTTCACTAATTAATTCCATTGCCATTTATTTTCCCTCAAAGAACCCTGTGGCTGGTTATCACAGAAGCAAACAGAGTGCAATGAAGTACGTTTCAAAGGAATTTAGGTTTAGTGATTTTATGGACAACAACCTTCACAACTGCCTTTTGAGAGCAATCCCTACTCCAATCAGAAAGCAAAGTTTTGCTCAGGTGCTTGCTGTAGTCCCATCTCATGTTTTAAACAGGTACCCACAACGCTGCTCTCTTGTCAGGAGACAAGATTCAATACGTTCTTTTCAAGCGTTAATGATGATCAAATATATGGTAATAAGTACAATATTTCTCCCAGGAGTAGTAAAGTAGCTGAAGTAAAATGTTTGTACTCAACCTAATGACATCCTGACAGTATGTGCTTATTCACATGTGCAATGTAAAGAAAAGATTTGTCAATCTTCAATGTGCAGAGTACTGAGTATTAAAAAGAAACAAATTAGGTAAGTATTGCATAAAACAGGAAATGTGCAATCTATGGCTTCTGATCTGGATGCAGACTTCTTGAAGATCTCCCTACACATGATCATTTGTTCCACAGATGAGTTTAGTACCCAAGTGAATGCCAAATCAGGCCCAAAGGGCTCCCCCAGCTGCATTTGCTCCCATTAGCAACTTGTGCTCTGCACTGGAAGATTTGGCCATGGCTGGGTAAGTGACTCCCAGTGACTCCAGTGGAAATTTGCAGGGACCTTCTCTGTACAAACCTTACCACCGGAGCAGAGACTTAGCGGAGCAACGCCTCAAAAATGGACATTACTTGGCAGTAAATCTCACCCGCACCCACGAACAAGCCACAGGGAGGGTGTAACATCTGCATAGGGTGTTACATTGGGAGTCCTGTGGCATAAGAGCAGTGGTGGCAGATTTGTCCTCTTAAATTCCTGCTGTTTGGCTAACAGTTAGGCGTGTCGGCGGAGTGTATTCCAGCACGGAGAGAGAACCGGGCAGGTAGAGGTGAATCCCTCTATCCTAAACCATGAATGAATGCACCAAGGTGTCTGTTTGTTGGAGCTGCCTGCCAACAAACATAATTGCGATTAAAACATCGTGCTTGTTGCAAGATGCTAAATAAAACCAGCCATTTAACAATACCAATCCATTTTAGTATAATAAAATACATCAGCTATGGGATATTTTATGAAAATGTTTAATTCAACTGTTTCTTTGGAATGTAGTAGTCATAGTTTGGAAATTTAAGTTACAGTTCAGTTCTATGTGGTTTTTTTTTTTTTTATGCTACTCAGTGTCTGAGAATACAAATGTCATTTAAAGTTAAGGCTTCGCTGTTCATTTTGAAACAACAATTTACAAGTGTCATATTGTCATAGAAAATAAAAATTTCTGTAAAAAAAATTTGCACAAAGTTTTATGGTGGTACAAAACATGAAGCAATAATATACCAGTAAAATGAAATCATTTTACTACTGAAGATTTTTTATAGTTTTTCAATAAAGAAAAAAATATGTTATTTTACACTTTAAAAATTATGAAACAATCTAAAACAATATAAACTGAACATTTTGTAACACTGCCTTTACAAATTAATAACTTTATAAACATATAATTTTTTTAAATATATTTATCAGTGCAAGATACTTTTCATTGTAAAGTTGCAGTATCATTTTTCCTTTATTGAAGGGCAACTTTCATTCTATTACCTTCAGAGAAATCAAATCTTCAGTGCTAGATCCTCATTATCATAGTAAGGTCTGAAGAACACAAAGGAGATATCTTTCTTTTTATGTTCACTATTATCAGTAAGTTAAAAGAAGGAAAAAACCCACCAACTACCAGCTTTTCTGTTCAAACAGATCAAGACCAAGAGGTGGTCCAGAATCCATTGAAATCAGTGGGAATATTTCAAGAGGTTTTGGGTTTGGGCTCCCCAATGGGATTTTCTCTTCAAGGCAATATAAGGATATAACTCTTAGTCAAGTTAGTAGACTAGAAGTTTTTTCAGCTAAGGAGAGCAGGCCCTTAACTCCTGACTCACACAGTGGTGGTGTGCTGAAAATAGTTTTGAAAAATCCTTTTTTCTTTGGGTTAATTAACTAGCTGCTGCAATACCATTATGGACAAATTACAGTCTTAGAAACCAATGAAAATTCTACCTTTTGTGAGTTTGTCACTTGGGATATCTCATGGACTAATTGTTAGGCAAAACTTTCAGGCCCTAGTTGCACTGTCTCACCTGCTGGAGGACCCTAGATTGAGAGACTGGGGAGGTAACTCTTCCATGAATATAAAGTTTAATGACCTGAAGTGGGTATTCAGATTTTCCTGATAGTCGTTG
Source organism: Oxyruncus cristatus (assembly GCA_013399855.1). Lineage (NCBI taxonomy): Eukaryota > Metazoa > Chordata > Aves > Passeriformes > Cotingidae > Oxyruncus > Oxyruncus cristatus. The sequence continues at coordinate 1,023,774 of VXAY01003532.1, read as the reverse complement.
CCTTTAGGACTCCTTTGAAGTAGCAACTGTCCACTTTTTTTTCCTATTGGGTCTTCCTTTAAATATTTTCAACTTCAAACCTCAATTTTTACCTCCAGTCTCCCTCTCTTTTCTTCAGTTTCTGGGTTACTGGTGGATTTTCTACATATTTCTCTTTTTTAGAGCTCATATTGGTGAAATTATATGCCTCAAAACATTTAGTTGATAAATAAGGGTGGATTCTGTTGCTCCATGTAATTTAAGGCTGAATTAGCCCTTCTTTAATCCTAATCCTGGACAGGATATTTCATTGCTCTTCTACAAAAGCAGTTTTGGAAAAGATTAACTCAGAAAGTCCCAATCACTTCCCTGACTCTACTCAGGAAATTCAATGACAAAAAACATGCATTCAGCACTTTGGCAGGATGTTCCTTTACCCATGTTCGCACTGGTTTTGTCTGCTGGTTGGTAGATACCCAGGGGAAGGTGGAAGATGCCTCCCCAGTTATGGCTGTGCTGTGTGCAGGTCACTGCAGAAAACCCAGGGACTCCCCTTATGGGAGGAGTGATCCCCCTGCTCCCTTGTCACCACCTATGGACTCCTGTGGGAAACACGCTCTTGTTTCTTTTTACCCTGTTGGACCAGCTGCATAGGCTGCTGAATATTATTTGTCCAATAATATCTGCCCTAAAATATTTTAAAAATTGCCACATAATTGTTCAGACACATTTTTTCCGACAGCTTATAGTATTCAGTTCACTGAATTGGTCACTGTCTACACTTCTGGTCAAACAGAAACCTCCTGGTATGAAATGCCAGTTGGATACAACATGATGGTAAGAACATACCCTACATACACTGTGGGATTTCATTCTGCCCTCACTACCCACGGTAAGCCCAATTAGCATTGATTAGCATGAAAATACACGTGCACTGAGAGAACAGAACTCTGAGTTCAGGTAGGGGCAGGAGGAGGAAAGTTTCTCATTTTAAAGGCAATCTTCTCAGTAAGGGAAGCATTTTCCCCAGTGTAATTAACAGGCAAGCTGTTCAGGATAAAAGACATGTTTCATGACATCAGGAAAAAAGATACTGTCACTTTATGCTGTTAAGAAAAAACCCAAAGTTCGACTTTGGAGGATAAAGTTAAGAATTTTCCCTTATTTTTTTAACACAAACTCTAATAAAATCCTTTGCCATTACCAGTGAGTTAAAGCTGAAGTTTTCTTTCCTTGGCAATGGCAAATGCTTATGCAACCTACTCAGAGAGACATAGAGAGAGAGAAAGAGAAGAGAAAGGGAGAGAGATTTTACATTTGAAAATACATTCTATATGAAAGAACAATAAAAGGGGATATTGCAGCTTTATACAAAAGGGTCAAGAGACATGAAGTTGAAATACAGAAAGCAGAACAATTGAGCCAGGTTGTCAAATCTGATTAGCCCTTGCCTTGTTGAGGCTATTTTCTTACACTAAAATATACTTTTCTTTTAGTCAGTGAGCCACCAGAATGTCATTAAAGACAAGGGCATAACTGCAGAGAAGCTGTAGTTAATGTTAGCACAATGAGAAGCAGTACAAACAAAAAGGCACTTGAGAGGACATACACTAGCCAGTGCCAAGGACTTTTTTTGTTTCATTTTTAGGCAGTACACTTGGTTACCAGTTGTGTCTGATGATGGCACATACTCTTTTATGGAGTTCACAAGCACAAAATTTAGTACAACACTGAAAAACATCAATAAAATTGGACTGTATTGCTTCGTAAACAGAGCTGACACACTATATCGGTACTGATGCAGCAGTACTTTCAAAAACATCCTAACCCTTCTTTGCCTATGCACAACACGAGCAATTATACACAAATACAGGTGCAGAAGTCCACTAAATTGCTGTTACTCCAATATTTTCTGGGCACTGAGCTACAGACAGCATGTCCATCCAAAGGACCCCACTGAATACATTTTGTGACAGCATCTTGGATTTTGCACAGTAAAAACAAAGTTATCCATTAACGGAAAACAAAAGAGAGGGAGAGAAAGAAAGACAAAATGAACTATAAGTCAATCATACTTGGTCTCAACACCAGCATTCGATTATTTCAAATAAAACCAACAGAAAAAGCAGACTGTACATGATTCAGGTTGTTAACACAGATTGTTGTCCATGTTCATCGGTTACACACTCATTGAAGCTCCTGAGAAAAGCTTGGCTCAGTGTCATCAATGCACTTTTCAGCCTGTACAGTAAAAGATCAACAGTTCCCCAGCACGACCGAGCTATGTCCTTCCATCCCGATTCAGATTCTCTGAAACTTCTCCAGTCGCTTTATACCTTCATGCTTCTGAGTATGAATTCTGTGTGTTTAGTTTATCTTTTTTCAGTTTTACACCATCGACCAGCTCAAAATTATAATTCTCCAGTGCAGACAAGTTCCTCTCTGACATCCCATTGTGCCAACAGGCACAGTATAGGACAACTCCACAGATGGCTCCTAAAAGCACCCCAAGTGCACTCATGGCTATGATAGTAATAAGGATTGGATCTAGGGTCTTCAGGACATTGCCTGGTTTTCTGGAGATGTTGTCGTCATAGTCCTCACCCGTACGGTATGGAGGTGTAAACCCTGAAACAGAGTGAAGGATTGCAAACTTTTCAGAACCAATCCTAGTTAAAACTTTGTTTGATGAGTTGGAAATTTTAAGAAAGAACATTACCTTTTTTTTACATAAGTTTTTACATAATTTTAAATCCCAGCTTCTTGAAGGTAGTCTTAAATACCTGAAAACTATAACGTGGCCCAAATAGTTTTTTGATTTTTCCAGAGTGTTCTCCAGTCTGAATCTGCTGCCTATTAGTAAAGGTCTGATTCTGCCTTGGATTAAATAGGAGTCCAAGGAGTGAATAACCAGGCCTTTTGATAATATTTTACCAGGTTGCAGTATTTAGCTCAAAAATGTTTATCAAATCCTATTCAGCTCAGTGTGAGAGTTTATAGCCTGAGACACTGGTAGGGAATGTCCAGCCATTTTGCATCCTTTCCGCTTTGACGACTTTAGGATTGGATCTTGAAGTGGAAACAGTGGCAGCACTGACACAGAAGAGCGCTCTGCCCCTTTGTGTAAAATATTCACTGGGTATCATAATGTTTTCCCTCAACCCTTTCAGTTTATGAGAATGATCCAATAGCAGCTAACCCTGTAACTGTTGCAAGAAAAGCCCAAAAGTCTTTTTGGACAACCCCTCTTTCACTGAAACCAATTACAGCAATCCCATTGACTGTAACAGAAAAAAAATTAAGCTCATTGCCTGAAAAACGCAAGTATATTTTATTATTGGGACAATATGACAATTATGATCCATTTAATGATCCATTTACAGCTATCATCATTGAAAATGATAATGCTTTGCTAGACCGGTCATAAAATGACATTTTCAGCCAGGTCTGTGAAACAATTGGCCTGAAGAGTTTTGAGCCCAATTACCAAGGCATGGTGTGAGATATTGTGCGATATGATGATAGTGCTTTCTACATCAGTGGACAAGCCTTCTAGATAACAAAATACTGAGGAGCTAAAAAGTGCATGCATATATATGTATATAATGTAACAAATTGTGTATCTAAAATGTGAAAGGTTTGAAATAGGCAAAAATAATAAAAAGTCCATAAAATTATATGACATAGAAGAATAAAACTATTACTTCCCTCAACTAACTGTAAGCCTTCTTAGTGTCTGATCCAGACAAATCAAAACACCTTAATACAATATGCAGTTAGCAAATCTATAAATAAATGAATAGAATGTACGAATTCACACTAAAATACATGTTAAAATTAATTCCCTTTTAAAAAATAACACAGTTTTTACCTGTTTGATTAATATCTGGCTCTTCTTCTTCATCTATTTCGTTCTCCACATCAGTTGATTCTAATGAAGCAAAAGAATTGACATTGATTATTAGGGTTACAAACACTGATTGACTACCATGCTGGCAATAATGGTATAGCAGATTTTCCTGTGTCAGAGCATCATTATGGCGGCTTGACAGAACTGTTCATTATAATGGGCTCTGAAAATTAATGGAGGAAAAAAGAAAGATTAAAAAACTCCTCTCCGCCCAGTCTTGGCACACTTTTAGTTATCAGCAGGGGTTTTCCATGCCTGGAAATGAGAAATCAGTGTGATGAATTAGCATCTCATTCACTGTATTTACAATTTTGGAGCCCAATTCCATAACACTTCATCAGCATAGGCATAGTTAATCACAAGAATAGTTTCACTGACTGCAGCGAGACCACTTGTGTTGTTTGGGTTTCAGACTGAGCTTTTGGATTTAGCTTCTTCAGGCCAGAAATCTTTGCTCAACATTTTGTTTGAAAAACCAAAACATGCGAAGGTAGGAAAGGAGTCAATTTCCTTTCTCGTTTTGGAGCCAGGTAAGTACAGTCACTGTGGTCCCAGCACCCCTCTTGGCACTGAGGACACTGCAGGAGGACAAAGCATTGTGTCCTGACTCTCTTTCCTGCTAACTGTCACTCTGGTGGCATTTGACGAACCCCAGAGGTTGGACTGTGTGATAAAAAGAGATTGTACATTTTTCTCATCCTGCAGTGAAATTACAGGATTTCTGTAGCTGAAGACTGTCACGTTACCCTTAAATGGACGTTAGCTACAAAAGGTGAGGAGCACTCTCTGTTATTGCTCTCAGTAATGTTGCCAACTCACATGGCATAAGTCTATCTTCCTAAATCTAATAATTTCTATTCCCTCTTTTACATAAAAGTAATTGCTTCATCTCCACTGTGAAGGACAGCGTTCAGTGCTTGTGTTTATCTGGGGCTGCTGCTGCCAAATTACGTGCAGTATGCAATGTGCATATGATCAGCAGTGACTGGAATAACCCAAGACTGGCCAGAAATAAAAGGTCTCAAAGAGCATCTCAGGAATAGCCTGGCTCAGATGTGGGAAAGGCCATGTCCTAACATTACTTTGTGTCCTGCATGTCTGGGAGCTGACGACTACAGCAAATGAGCCACAGCAAACTCAGAATGACAGGACAGCAGAGGACAGAGCAGGGGCCACTTCACCCTGTCTGCTTGTCCTGTAAGGACTTGATATGGTCCTTTAAAAAAGAATTTAAGTAGGCTTGATAGTAAGTGATCTAAAAAGGGTGAAGAAATTAAACTGGATTTTGAACATTAGTTAAAACAGGAAAGAGCATTAGGAAAAGCAGAGAAATTTAAAGAGGGAATCAGTATGAAATACAGGGAGAGATGTGAGAATGTGAACATGCTGTGACCCATGTCAGTAGGATGCCAGTTCTGATCCAAACCACTGCCATACCGAGGTGACAACAGTGGCACTTACTATGAATAAAGCTATGGGCTGAATCAGAATGTTTTCAGTGGAAGATTTCCCATATAGTTAATAATTATCTATCCATTTCTCAAAGAAAAAAGTAGCTATCAAAACAAAATAAATAATGTTTTGGATGAGAATTCTCTACATTCTTGTTTTTTACACTTACTTCGGCAATCCTCTTGCGCTACGTGATTGTCAATTTTAATATCATCCACAGCAATTCCTCCAGTTCCTTTTCCAATTTCTCCCTCAATAACCACCTGGCAAAACAAGATAATATTAATATTGTTTTCATGTTAGCACATAATTGCAGTGTTCAGGATTTCTTAATTAGTTGTTAACACACCTCTTCACCTGCCATGATGTCACATCTACACTTTGTTTGTGGCCTGAAAATCTGCACTACCTGCTGTTATGAACTTATACATGCAAATGTAAATTTATATACTGTCATAACTTCATTAAAGACTTCTACATCAGCAAAACTGTGGCAAAGAGGCTGCTTTGTGACTGATGATAAACAATTTCTAAAGTATTTATTTGGCCTTCAATACCAAATTGCTTGCATCACTGTAATCTGAGATACCATGAAATATTTCACTATTATTGGTCACAGCAAGCCACCTCATCTGTAGGTGTAATACTGTCTATACAAATCCTTCAGTGACATCTTTTGCTATGGTGTATAAAGCATGACCTCAGCTCTGGCAGTTCGGCGGGGAGCAGCCAAGCTCACCTGGTAGTGTTTCACAGACTTGTGAAGAAGAACACGTCCTTCCTTCCAGTAGTTTGCCTGGTGCCCACTCAGGGTCCACAGCACCTGGTCGTATTCATCCGGCTTCTGGTACCGCAGTTTGATCTTCAGGGTGCCCACGTGTGCGCCGGACATGTGGTACCAGAAAGTCATGCAGTGGGCAGAGTTCTGCGAGTAAATCACGGGGCTCAGCAGTCGGGCGACTTTGCCTTTCTGGCTTTCATCAGCTTGTGAGTAAATGAAATTGCCATCTCCTACTGTGACAGAAGGACTGCGTTAGGAATAGCCACCAGTTTTAATTTTCTTTCTTAACACAAGAATCCCCCACCACCCCTGACCATTTTGCTTTCTTTCCATGCTGATGGGTCAAGCATCACAAACAAGAGTCAGAGTGGGTTGTTTTGGGAGCTCTAGAAAAGCTCATATGCTCTAAGGAGAGTGCACCCAAGACATTCAGAGGGCTGGAGCACCTGACCTATAAGGACAGGCTGAGAGAGTAGGGGTTGTTCAGCCTGGAGAAGGGAAGGCTCCAGGGATACTTCATTGCTAGCTTTTAGTAAGTAAAGGCAACTTACAAAAAAGATGACAACAAACTTTTTAATAGCGCCTATAGCGACAGGACAGGGGGTAACGGTCTTAAACTAAAAGAGGGTAGGTTCAGACTAAACATAAGAAAATTGGTGGATGATGAAATACTAGCACAGGTTGTCCAGAGAGGAGTAAGTGCCCCATCCCTGGGAGTACTCAAGATCAAGTTGGAAAGGGCTCTGAGCAACCTGATCTAGTTGAAGATGTCCCTGTTCATTTCAGGGGGGTTGGACTAGATGCCTTTTAAAGGTCCTGTCCAGGACCCAAACTATTCTGTTATTCCATGATTTCCTCTCGCCATCTCCTGTGCTGTTCACTGGGATGCTTCGTGCCGAGAGTGAGCTGTAAGAACATGCTCACTACATGACACACACAAGGCATTTGCTTTTGCTCAGGGAAGGAAGCAAAAGCCTGTTTGCTGTGACAGCATATGCTCCATTACTCAGCGTGCACCTCCTGAAGGCAGCCAACACTAGGCTGGCTAAATAAAAGTCCCTGGGGCCTACTCTATGGTAATTGTGCAGAGAGCTATTAAAAAACCTCTGTTTAAAGTAATCTGTACTCGAGAAGGCAAGATTAGGACGGGGAGAACATTGAAGGATGAAATGGCTTTGAATAGCTATGGTCAGAGATCAGGAACCGAGATCTAAATAGTGTTCCTAAATAGAGTCGCAGATGGTGTCAGACTTACGCCCTTGATTTTTGTAACAGTATATTGGGCACTATATACTTGTGAGCCGCTTCTTGAAAGAGTAAGATTATGGCTGGTACTTTCTGAAGAGCATAATGGATTTATACATGTTGAAATCTGAACACCTAATACCCTTAACCTGGAAAATCACTTTCTTAATCATGCTGGGAGAGAAGCATGTGGGAGGGTGATTAGTTTGGTTAAAGAAAATTGCTTAGCAAGATACTGACTATAGAGAAGTGCTTCTGATTTACACCAGCCCGACATCGTTTCTAGTCAGCTTTTGAACAGATTCTTTGCAGGGAATTATGGTGGAAAAACATGAAGTTCATCCTGGTGTGTTTAAGAATAGACTGCATGTGCAATGCACTCTCACAAAAGGAGGGATACAACATTTACTGACATTGGTACAAAGTTATTCTGAAAGTAGGAAGGACAAAAGTGGTAATAAGAAATACTATTGCTCAAATGCTGAAATAAGTATACATTTCTCTATACCAATGCTTAAACAAAAGAAAATTAAAAAGAAGCAAGAGAAGACATTTTGGAAGGGTGGTCTTTAATCAGCATTGGTCTTTGTTTATACATGATATTCTTGAATTTCATGTGAAATAATGTATATTTGATACTTGCTGGATTGCAATGGTACAGTCCTGCACCAATAAAGATGGGAAGATGAGCATTGTTACTCTGGGAGGTATAAGAGGGACAGGGTAGTAAAAGGTGAACCAGGAACAAAGAGGAATGGGATAAACCCAGTGGGTGGAAGAAATGGGCCTAATAAATGAGAAAGGAAAATATTTCTTGTAACATGAGATAAGGATGTTTTGTTTGGATTTTCCTGTGGGCAGTTAGAGGCATCCTGACCGATATGTATGTTGAAGTATCTGGTCCTTGAAAGAATTTTACAGTGAAAGATGCTATTAAATTGTAAAAAAAATTATGTGTTTCTGCAGTAACATCTTGTCCAGTTTCTTAAGCAGGAGTGGTTATATCTGTATGCTCTTTCCCACTTTGCTTCTGTGCAGAGAGCAGCACAACATGTGCAAATCTCATCAAAGAATGGTAATAGGGAAATCCAGTGGGAAGGAAAAAGGAAAATAATCACAGCATTAGGATGACTGTCTCAGTTGGAAGACCTAACACTGGCCAGATTTAATCACAACATGTATAATTTGAAGTGATATACAGTGTATCCTGCTGTCTTAAAGCAATTTCTGTCAAAGATGACTTCTGTGGATTTTCTTCAGCTCTGTGCATGTGGTTGAGAGAAAGATGTGTCTGGGAGCTGCTCACTGTGGTTCTCCCAACACATAAGGTGGCCTTGCTATGTAGTGGTGACACTGAGGGTTTGTCTGGGACATCAGTGCCATCCAGACTGCTCATGGTCTGCATTCACATCCACCCCACTCATTTTGTACCTGTTGGCAGGTGAATGGCAAAACGGGCAGGTGAAGGTGCTCTTTAAGGAAAATTTTGGAAAATATTGAAAGTCAGTGCAGCAGGAGAAAAAGGGGTGGCCTGTAAGACTTACTAATGCTACAGCTCATGGCACAAATAAGTTTTCTGTGATAGGAGGGCCCAGGGGAAACAACAAAATCTCGTTTGAAGACCATAATTTCTTCATCTCTTTACTGAAGACAGGTTCAGTCTCTCAGTAATCTTTGGTGGCAAAGTGCAGATAGCTCTCATTTTCAGAATATTATTGCAGAGCTGGGTCAGGAACTTTGTCTTCATTGTCTTAATTAGAGCTTTACTTATGCATGCCTTTTAGATTTTGTCAGTCTCTGGCTAACATAGCTTTTAACCTCTTTTCAATGTCAGATCCTACTGAGCCATTTCACTTTACATCAATTTTTCCACCATTACAGCCTTCACTTCAGCTAACTGCATTTAGTTAATTTGATACCATTTATTTGTACAATGCCATTTATAGTCAAAGTATTACAAGCTTTTTTTTCCATGAAACTACTGTACTTGTCTTAAGATTCAATTGAAAATGTCTCAGAATTTAAAAAGTCCAATTTTGTCTAATTTCCTTGTCATTCTCATTAGGTAAAGGGTAGCAGAAGTGGGAAGGGGGATTCATCTCAACACATTTGATTAATCTGCACGTATGCAAGCCAGAACACTAAAGTAGGAGGCTTTGCAGGTCACACAGTGCCCTCCCTTCTCCACTACCCTGCAGCATATTTATTGCCTAATTATGCAGAGCCATGAGTTAGATACTGCAAAACAAACCAATCAATTTCCCAGGGTGATATTTCTGGAAAAACTGAGTGTGAGCAAAGGATGGCTATAATCTCCAACTCCTGCTGGAAAGGAGAAGAGCATGGTAATACATCCTTCTGGGAAATTTCACTTAGAATACCTTGCTGTGGTGGGTAGTCCCTCTAACTACAAATAGGAATAAAGTGGGGCTTGTTCATGGCTCAGTTGGTCAGTGATATTTGCAAAATATTTCTTCATTCAGATATTTTTCTATACCAGATGATGGTTATCCAAAGGCAAGTCAGGGGAATATCTTCAGTTCCTAACAATAAATAATCTTTATTCCCCAACAGAAAGTATAATTACAGTCAGCTGTAACTACCCATAATAGATTAGGTCTGCTAAAGAACCATCCTTTTGACTTTACGTACTTTAGCTATAATATACTTTAACATACACTTTAGTTACAAATCTCTCTCCTGTCATTTTGGAAGACATGCTGGTATTTAACAGAACAATCTCTTCCCATGTCAAATGGCTAAATCATGAACTCATGATTACCTGTGTGGTCTTGAATTGGCCCGGTTTTGCTGGTCAGGATTGCCCACCTTAAATCCACCTGGTTGTCATGCTCCCAGTGGCACAAAGTCTTTTGTGATCCCCAGCCAAAGGCACAGTTGAAATTGTATACTGGCAGCTCTGCAAAGAAAGGGAGAAAAGGGGGAACAATATGTGATGATTAATTTTGTACTTCAAAACAAATGCACAGAATTGACCATTAACGGAACCATTCCTTCTTAAACTCTGAGAAGCCATAGCAAGAGCATCCCTCCTGGGAAACAGATGAAAACCTACTATTTATTGAAAATGATGTGATTGTTTCCTGTCTCTTTATGACCCATATTTTGGGATTTTTTTTGTGGTTAGATTGATTCTTCTGATTTGCCCACATTAGCTGATAACCACGTTGGAACATTTATGACTCACAAAGAAAGATCTGGTTTACCTATCAGATATACTTTCTGTTATTTCTTTGCCCTGTAATGGTGCAACATTTTGCAACAACTTGCAATGAGATTTGGACAAAAATTAGACAAGACAGAAACATTAGTGGAATGTCCTTGGCAAGGAAAGAATTTCGGGTGAAATCTGCAGTACGTGGCTTCAATAAGGAACTCATTCCAGACGGTTAAGTAGGCCCACAAGATGGCAGCATTGAAATGGACAAATTCAGAGGGAAAAGGGACAAATGTGGCTTATTGCCAAATGAACTCAAAATAAGCTTCAAAACAAGCTCTGCATAAAACAAGGGAAGTCTGGCATTATGGTCAGGATGAGATCATATCTTGTCTTCAGCTCCTTTTCAATTCTGCCCAAAGGTTTAATACATAGTAGCTTATTTTCTTCAATAGAACTTGGAATTTAAATGGAAAGATTGTATGAAGATAGCATATAAATCCCTTGCATTTCTTATTTTCAGAAGCAGTTTGAAATCTTTTGAGCTTTTGCGTCCTAACGCATTGATGTGAACTTTTATCTCACCTTGAGCAATGACAACTCCCGGTAGAGCAATACCCTTCCCACAGCAATGTGACCAAATCTTGGAGTCTTTTCTCAGGCATGAGTCATGCCTTATTAAAGGAATAATTTAGGTTTACTTTAATGTAATGCTTTGTGCAAGTATGAACTAAGAACAAAGGACTCTGTGGTCCCATCAATATCAGCTCTGGGGGAAGAATTGTGTGTCTTGCTCATTATTAATAAAAAAAGCCAGGAAAGATAATGCAACCCCTAGAATGAGTTTGTTTATTGTGGGAAAATAAGGAGAAATATGGGAAGTGTGTTGAGACCTGTGGTTGGCCAGACCTTTGAGGTGGAGCTCTTCCAGCCTGAAGAAGCAAAGACCTCCTCCATGTAGTGAGCTGCCAGGGAAGACTGGGAAGGCTTTTGAACTCACAACCCAGATTTTAATGGAAATTAAATTGAATAATCATTTTATCAAAACAGAGAAAACCTCAGGTGAGTAGGTTGAGACAGAATGGATATAAAAAGGGTTCATCTATCATTCTCTCCTTGCCTGCTGTGTCCTTGTTTGGCAGGTCCTTGCTCCCAGACATAGTTTTAACTCAACCCACTGGATTCTTGCATTGCAGCCACTGTGCCCTCTCTCCTCTAGCCCCTAGAAAACTTCAGTCTGTCAGCAGAGAGGTCTGAGCTCAGCAGTTCCTGCCCCTCTCCTCTGCCTGTCAGTGCCTTGGCTGTGCTGTGGCTCTCTCTGCACCGAGCCCTGTGTTCGTCACTCCTTCCTTTCATCCTCCCTACCCCTCCTGCCTCCCCCCTCTCTCCTGCTGGCCTCCAGAGGGGTCTCCTCCACACTGTCACGAATGCAGCATCCTAGTGGGGAACAAATGAATTAAACAGATAATGTCTGGCGCAGGAATTCAATGTGGAGAAAAGATGTTTCCTGGAGCACCCTAGCCCTTTCTAGGAAAGAGGCAGACTGTGGTGAATAATCTCTCTTTGGACTCAAAACGTTGAAGAAGCAGAGCTCAGCCTAAGCACACGAGTGCAGAAAGGCAATCCATTATGTCTCTTTCTTCAGTATATGGTTTTTTTTTTTCCTAGACAATGGGGCTAAGATCAAAGACATTTGCCCAAAAGGGGACATCTGAAAATCAAGGGGAGTTTTTAAAGAAATAGAATGACATTGCAATGAATTAAACGGTTTTAAGATCATGAAAAATAGCCTTTCATTGTCAAGGAGGCCTAGGGAGAGCTATATTGCATGGCTTTGACATCAGAGCCATGAGACAGAACTTTAGAAAAGGTTTTAGAAAACGTAAGACAAAATTAATCTTATTAATCCCAGAGGATTATATTATGCAAAGCTAGTGATAGCCTGTGTGGTATTCAAACTACAGGAAAGGAGAACAGTGGTAGATAGATCACATTCATCTGAAGATATCACACAGCATTAATGAGCACACAGCACAAACAGATTGAAAGGACTAGCATTGTTCAACTCTGAATAAAAATAAATAGCCGAATACACAGGAGAAGTATGTAAATGAGTGAAGAATCCAGAGAAAAAAGAATACAATATTTTGTTTTCTCCATTTCATAGCCTAAGAACTGTGAGATATCCCTTGAAGTTCATTGTGGATCAAAGGAAAAAAATTCTCACATGATGTGAGCAGTACTTGCTCCCTCAAATGCTGCTAAGGCTGAACACAATTCAAAGAGAACTGGACATTGAAACGAACAAGGAAAATATCCAGAATTTAATTGTTAATTTTAAGGGCAGGAAGTGACAAAAGCCGTTCACTTTATGCTCTGAGGACAGCTCTGAACGTTGGGATTAGAAGGAGAGTTTCACAGCAGAGCTAAATTTCACAGCCCCATCTAATAAATAGTTTCTTACACTTTCATTTGAAATATATAGTCCAGGAAATTGGCAAAGAGCCTAAGTCTGATATGCTTTGGCCATGCCTGTGTTCCTTGGCTTCAAAATCAGAGACAGCATGGTGTAGCATAAAAATGAACTTGTTTTCCATGCAGAAGTTTCCACTGAAACTGAGAAGAATTTGACTGGCAACCTGCTCTCAGTTAGCTGTTCCTTGCTAGGTTCCTATTGTTTTCTAAAAAGCAGTTGTGTTAATATATTCCTTAGACAATCACAGCAGCGGGACTGAAGGTCAAAGACAGGCCATTTCGGGATGCTTTTATTTTATGGGCTCCTTAAACATGCCATCTCTTATTGCCTATTCTTATGTCTCTTCCAATCCTTCTCCCAGGGACCCATAAAAAGAAAGATAGACCTGCAAGCCAATTAATAAAGGACACTTGTAGCATCAGGATAGGTTCATTAAGGTTCAGTGTGGACAATGGATGTGCCCCAGCAAAAGACAGACTAGTTCAACATTTCTGTTAAATGTCTCAGGGGGCTGATACAGTAGCTCACAGCAAGCTACAGGCAATCTGTGCTCTTTGTCCTTGAACTACAGCTTGGCAGCTCTGGTGGAAGGAAGGAAACTAGGGACAAGTAGCATTTGTTGTGCTCCCTCTGCAGCACTGGCCCATTCCCCCGCCAATATGATCTCTTGGTTTGTGTGTATTGAGAGGATGAAGAAAACCAGCTATTATGTAATCAAATAGCAGCAGCTCAGATGAGAACCTGAGAGGAAGGTGTGACGAAATCCCATATGCCTTTTCCAAAATGTAGGGTACGTGATACTGAATTAAAACAGATTTATCCTCTCAAAAAATAACCAACAGCTGTACTTCGTGACCACATCTTGCTCACAGCTGGGACCATTACTGCACATGAAGAAGAAAGTAATTTGAAAATCTAGTTGAGTGAGTTTCTTGCAAGTCCATCAATCCTTTGTGGCCCACAGACTTTGACATATTTTTATAACTCCTCCAGCAAGAGGCAAGAAGGAGCAAGATGGCATTAAAAATACTATGAAAGTTCTCTTATAAGATGCTCTTGCCAAAGGGTAAATCAACATTAAAATAGGAAATTACAAACATAATTTGGACCACTTCAAAGTAGTATATGTGGTTTGATTCATATTTGCATTTCACCTTTTTATACCACTTATGTTGGCAGCACAGAATTACCTTAAATGATAGTAAACGGTAACTGCTTTAATATCCCTTTACTGATGCAAAGTTGCCCCACCATAAATGAGAATCAGACCAGTTCACCTTTAAATTATTTCTTAACATAAATTTTAACTCGAGATTTCTTGGTTATATTTTTCTGACAGAGCTGTTACATGTGCAGAAAACAAGGTACTTTACTTCTTGGAACAGTCTGCTTTACAAAGGACTCGACTTACTGAGAGCACATACTGTAAATGAACAGCTTGCTCTGTATGCAAATAGCTAGGAGACAAGCATTTCAAATAGTCCTTTAGAATTGAAAAAGATGTGTTCAAAAAGACTACATGTTAGCAAGTCTTGGGGCTGAGGCCTGAAAGTATTTGCCTTGACAGACAGATTTGTTAAAGGCATCTTTATAAGTCTGAGGAGGAAACTAGATCCTCTCTTAAAAAAAAAAATAAATCCAAACATTTAAACATTTTTAGCGATTTGAAATCACAATAATTTTTTATTTTCTTTCAATTCAGTCCCCTTGAAATGAACTGTAAAAGGCGCCTCGATGGAAAGCATGTTTATACACGGAGGCTTTCCAGCTATTTGCTCTTAACTGTTTCCATAGTGTATGAAAGCTGGTTGGAATGGGATAATCTCAGGCTTTGACACACGCAAGCATGTTAGTCTGGGATAACAAGATTAGGGGTATTTTCAGGCTTGAATTCAGGCAGTAGGACAGTGATACATGGTGTTGGCACCGATTGCAAAGTACCTGTGCCATGGCAGGTGCTGCTACTGAGGGGGCTGGTCAGTCTCTGTCCCTGCTCACTGTGGCACGAGCCGCTGTGGCCAGCACTGGTTCATGCAGGGTTACCCACTGGAGCCTGCAAACTGCAACTGATCTGGAATAGCTCTTTGGCTTGGAGTTCATAATTTACCTCACGGTACATTAGCATCTTAAGGTAAACCAGGCCTTAGAGGGAATTAAGGCCAAAGCTGAAGGTTCAGTTCTTAATATGTTAAATTCATGCCTTGTTCAGCTTGAGAATAGCTGAATGAGTGCACTTATCCTCAGGCAGCTGAGGGCCGGGGGCCCCCTGAGCAGCCCTGTAACTTCAAGGGCAGTTCAAACTACATTATTTGTAGCTGACACTGCAGACTCTCTCCCAGCTGTGTGGCCCCTCACTCCAATGTGCTCCATCGTGCCAGCCAGGTCCAGCCATGCCCCTTCAGCAGAAGGAAATGTTTACACCACCCCCATACCAGGAGGGGTTTCCCCACGTTGAGGGAAATTTCTGTCTGCCCCTTTTTGGGAGTTTTTTGGCTGGTTTTCAGTGAGGGATTATGAGGCAGCTGGAAACCTTTATGTCTTAAACTGGAGATTCTGGAAATCTTATTCTTATTTATTAGCGTCTGACTGATCTCTATCTATGATCTTTGTAATGTGCTGCCATGTGGGAGCCTGGAGTTTGGGATGTGAACTCGTCCCTTATTCCCCGGAAGGAAATGGTTCCTAGCAGCACAATGCAGGGAAGTAACATTGGCATACTTTGAACAGAGCCCCAGAAACTCCTTTAAAAGAGAAAAATCTTGGCACATCATGGAGTAAGCAAAGGTGGTGCAGGAGGGAAGTAAGGAGAGAAATGAATATATCTTAATCTCTGGCAGTAACAACCAATCTGTTACTGGAGAGTCCCGCCCAAGCCAAGGGGATTAAACACAACCTGCAAACTCAGCTGGCACTAGAGAGGAGGGAGCGAAACTGTATTACACAGAGGCACTTTTTAAATGTACAATTTGCTTAAATGCTACGAGATACTTTTAAAAAATCCTCTGAAGAAATCCTTAATTTCATCAAAACAGAAACCTAAAAGATAATTTCAGACATAAAAAATAGAGTGCTTTACTCTAAATCCGTTGCACAGAATCCTTTCTTCCTTAGTATCCCCCACCCCTTTCCAAACAGTGGGATCAGCAGCAGCCCTCCAGCCCTTCGGCAAGGCTGACTGTGGAAGAGCAGGGTGGAGAGGTGTCCCATGAGGGTGGGCCAGTTCACTGTTGTGCTTCTCACTGCACCACAATCCCCCTCTGCTCATAAAGCAGGGTAGAGCTAGAAATAGTGTATGCTGACTAAGCCAGCTGGATGACCCTGGAGACAAATTTTGAGGAGAGTAAAAGCGTTGGCCTCTGCAATATCTGAATGCAGAGGCCGAGGGTGGGAACAACATCTTAGCTAAGTCAGCTCTATCTCTTAATCAGGTCGACACCATCACTGTCCTTTAGGAAACTTTTGCATTATTAGTCCCTTTCTTTCACTTGAAGCAAGAGTGGATTGTTGTCACATGGTTGAGGAAACAATGATAAACACTTACCCACCCTGTTAATAAATCATTTGCAAGACTGTGCCTGACTGTACTTTAATGGAGGAAATGGGAGTAGCTGAAAACTGACCTCTACCGCTCCACAATTATTGTTGCAAAGGATTTTTAACTGGTGCTCATAGTTTTTCGAGTTTGGCTTCTCTGCCCAAATCCATCCTCTCCCCCAGTTCCAGTAAATTGTACAGAATATTAAAAAAATGGTATGAAATCTGTGGAAGCAGCAAACTAAGGAATTTAAAAGCTGCTAGTTATTGTATTAAGTAAAAAGGACTTGCTGCAAGTGACAACTTGGTTTTCTCTTTTCAAGTTCATGGTAGCAGTTTATTTTGAGAAAACTTGCTAGAAAACAATATTGTAAAACTGCCAGCTCCCTGGTGGAGAAAACTGGCAAACTTTACTTGTCTTAGTTTTTAAAACCATGGATATAAATAGTGAGTGGGCCTGTGTGGCTCTGTTTTTGTTTTCCCGGAGTTTGCAAACACACTTTGTGTCACTGACATGCCACATTAAAACAGTGCACTGTGTGATTAAGTTAGTTTAATTTTGTCAGCATTTGGCATTTGCTGATGCAGAAGGAAATCTTGTTCTCTGCTGTGTCTACATGTGGATGAAAGGAATAAAATATTTACTGTACAGAGCTAAGAGACCAGATGCTTCTTTACTTCAGAGACTTTTAAGGAATGGGAAGTCAGGAAGTGCTGCAATTCATTATTTTGTCTCTGGCATGAAATTTGGGTATGGAATTTATTATGGTTTTAATAAGAAAAGAGAATTCTTTTTTACCTGGTTGTAATGTATTGTCAATTACTGTTGGCTTTTCTGTATTCAGCACTGTAGTCCCACCTGGAAAAGAAATTATGCGTATCATGATACATGGGACACAACAAAGGACACAGCAGTCATTAGGAATATCCTATATATAAACCTGAAATATTGCCATCTTTATTAGACATGTAGGTAACTGAGTATGTGAGCTTAAGCATGAAAATATGACATCAAAGGTCTGTTTTCCTTTATCAAAAAGGAACATGAGAACTCTTCATTAAATAAACCTGTATATCTTTGGAGTCATTGCAAACACCAACTAAGTAATCCTCACCATGTCCCTGTGGCTGTGCTTGGTTTATAGACACGGATTTTACTCCAAATGACATGGGGAGTGAAGCAACTGATCTTTATGGTACCTCCTAGGAGTCATTATTGTGTGCATTTACTCATGACATGTTGTTTCTCATATCAGGGACGTGAGGTCCTCCAGCCCCTGCCATACTAGTTCCTCCCCAGTTGTTTCATCTGTTGTTTCATAGCTGTGTTGTGAGACCAGCTCACAAGAGAAGTACATGGGAATTGCCCGACTTTAGGATCTAACCTAAGGTAGGTCTCAAAGTGAAGGAGGAATTAAAGACCTCCCCTTTGTCCTTTTCTTCAAGCAGATAAATAAGAGGTGAGTGGGGTCATGGCCCTCTCCTAAACTCACTAATTGTTATTTTTAAAACACTTGACTTTTTAAAGCAAGCCTCGTATTATTGATAAAGGAAACAAAAAGGAAATTAGCACAATTATAAATGCGCAGTGGGGTGCTGATTACCAGTCAATGGCTCCTCTTTTCTCTAGCAAGCAAGTGCTTAAAGCATTATAGAAAGGATGACTATGATGACTTCCAGTGAGAATGAATGCCCAAGCTGTATCAGCTTTATGTTTGTGAGAATAATCTGATGGGAAATGCTATAAGCCACGCAAATAGAGTAGCTCTGTATGGGGTCCAAATAGAGCAGGAAGGAATCTGGCCTACAGCACAATTACAGTTAATTGCAAGGGAGGCTTCATTGTGGTGCTCACATATGTGCAAGTGCTGTCACGAAAGCGACTCTAACAGTCATACCCACGAGAACGCGGGTGCCACATTCACATTGGGAAAGGATAGAAGGCGGTGAGGCACGGATGAAATCCCCTCTGTACTGCCCTGATATCCTGAACGGGCCACAAGACTTATGTACATGCCTTCTATGCATTTTGGCGGAAAAAAAGCAAGTTTACAATTCATTTATTGGTTAAATCAGTTCTGTGCATTTTAGTGTTTTAAGTAACTTCAAAGGTATGATGCAGGGTTTCTCCAGTGTCCAGAACAACTGGGCACGCACCGCCTGGGGTTTCTAGGTGTTGTAATAATAAATTATACTAAACTGTCTGCACTTTTGTAGAAGGGCAATGTACTAATTTTCAATATTAGTACCGAAATAGGTTCAGTTCCCCAAAAGGGTTGGTGCTCAGAAAGGACAGTGGCTGTTCCCTTGTCTTAGAGATTATAAACTGTTCCATAAGCACAACCTGCAAAAACTGCCTTAAGGTTTTTCTTCTGCTCAGTGAGCTTTCCCTAGGACACATGTTGGATGCATTCCTGAGCTCCTTGAAGTGCAGAGACTATGAGTGAACATGGAAGGTGCTTGAATAGATCTCTCTCTTTCCCCTCAAACAGCCTCCATCCATGCAAAATATGTCTCTACCCACTGGGCTTTGCAAGAACATGTAGGGCTTTGCAGGAAGCCTCAGTGTTTCCTGACCTGGGTCTTTCTTTTCCAAAAGATAAACAAATTTCAACGTTTAAACATTGAAAGATTTCTGAGTTACCTTAAACACAATACAGACTATTTTATCAGACTACCCGCATGGCTGTTTTCAAACGGAATAAGATTCATCTGGCACACTGATCTGAAAAGCAGTGACAGTGACCGTGCACTGTCTTTTCCACTCAAGACTTGTTTTTTCAATTTATGATTTGCAAAATGCAATTACAGGAGACATTGGCAAAACTCAAAAAGGGTTTGATGCTGAAACTGCACTTTCATTAGTATCTGCTGCCTGATGTTCTACTTGGCTCTGTCCAAAAAGCCAACCTCTTACCTAAGCTTTCCCAATATCCTCTGGGGCAGCTATTGCCAGATTTTAATACTATTTTATATCATGGATATAAGAAGCAATAAACATTTATTAGATAAGCCCATCAGGGAGCAGTGATGAAATAACTCGTGTTGCTGCATCTAAAAATATACTCAATTAATGTAGATATACAGATCTCATCAAACAGACCCAGAGATTTGCAGAACAAGTGACCTCCAAGAAGATAACAAAAGCATAGAGGTGCAGTGTCAGCTGTCTAGAAGTGAGATTAGTGGTTCTGTGCAGAAGTGTGAGGATACGAAACCTAGCAAGCTTCTTCTGTTCCAGATGCAGACCATGTTATGACTCCCCCTCCTATTTTTCTGTAAGTGATGGCAGCTTGGAGAACATTAGCCCCTCTGTGCCTGTAATGCATTGTTGGTGGAGAAGCTCATGGAAATATTTCTGGCAGTGTGAGCATGTGTAAGTATGCTTTGATGAAACAAATGTGTTTTGTTTCCTCTGGGAAAGGTTTGGGGATGAGACTTGAGTCCTATACTAAATTTTAGGTAGGGAGCAGATATGTAAATCTAAACAATATTTAGAGTTCTTCAGTCTCAGTCAGTAAGTCCAGAAAGATTTATCCCGGTTTCTCTTAATCAGAGAGAGTTTGATTAGGACATTTGATTAGACACAATTCCGGCTACAAAAATTGCCCTCTCTTCCATCTAGTCACTATTATTTGCTTCAAAAATTACATAGCTGAGAAAACAATCAAAAGTATTGTCACATGTAAAAGGCAGATGCCCGTGTTTTGGCAGCACTGACAATACGAGCTGCATACCAATGTCCATTAATGTTGAGTGATTAAATCAGTGCAAACATTTAGCTGCTGATGGATATGAGCTACAATGAAGCTGCAATGGAATGAGGATGGTTTCTGCACCTGTCAGTTGGTAGTCATCACCTGTGCCACTGTGGCAGTTTGCCTGGTCATCATCACACTCATCCACGGGCTTGCCTTCAGAAACGGTCGGGACAGCGGTGGGAGCTGAAACAAGATCCAGTCAGTCAGTTAAAACACGTGCTGGAGAACCAGCATGCAATGGGCATTAACATCTTGATGAACAACATATGCTGTCTTCATGTGCTGTATCTGAGGATTGAAGCAACTCTACCTTGCAGGTTAGTTAGCATTTCTTTGGAATGGGGAATGTCTGTTCTGACCCCTGCACTAGGGCACTCTGATGTGTTTGAGATCAAGGGACAGCAAAGCCCTGGATGGCCTATTCCCTGGCTGATGACTGTTTATTGCTCCTATCAAGGAATAGTGAAAGCCTGGCAAGGCAGAATGAGAGTCCTGGGGGGTTGTGTGGAGGGTAGAAACCCCATAATTTTATTGCTGGCCAAAGTGCCTGTCAGTGGGCCTGTGTAGAGGAGCAGGAGGGGCGTATGCTCAAGCTGGTAATTCTCTGACACCCACCACATTGCTGAAGAAACCTCTCTGCAGAACACATGTAAGAGAGGAAATGTCTGAGCAGAGTCCTGGTAACAGTGGCAGGAAGGCAGTGTGATGTAGAATCACTTTGTGCTCAATAAGGAGACCTGGAAGGAGTTTCTTTTGGTTTTTTGTTGAAGTTATAAATAAATAAGACACCGGTGATGTCAGTCATCCCTCCTGGCCACCTGCCTGCTTCTCACTGGTGATGACTTTCCGGTAGCTGCTGCCTAACCAGTCAAAGTCTGAATTTTGTTAGTCCAGTTAAAGCTTCAGACTTGTGTAAGATGCCAGAAAACACACCTATAGCCCAGTATCTGCAAAGCATACCACATCTGGAAAATCAGAATACAGAAACTTAATGTTGTGTTTAAGTTTATGCTTTATGCCTCACGTATAGTTCCCTGACTCAAGATAAGCACACTTGGAATGTGATCCAGGCTTTTGTCTATTCTCACCTACTGTTATTTTCATTAGCAATCTTTTTCACTCATTATAAGCCAAGCAATAATGCATGTCTTTTGCAGATTTTTCTTTTCTGTTCTTCTCTCCCCAGGTCCTACTGGCCACACAAGATCACATACACTGACTTTTTGGCCTGAAAATGTCAGGAGACGTGGTAGTTTTTGAAAGCAGTTATATCCTGGGATGAAATATGCCTCTTTAAGACTCAGACTTAGGCTTTACAGGTTCAACCTACTCCTAGTTAAAGAAACAGTTCTGTACCTACTATGAATTATGCAGAGCATTTGTTCCTCATATTGCTATAAAAAACCCCCTAGGGGGTCCCTCTACCTTTCTAGATCCAGTTAAATTTCTTACCTTGATCTTTGTGTCCCTGTATAGCCTCAAGCTTGCCCACATCTCTGCCATCATTCCATATATGCCCCTCTGGGATGCTTCAAGCCCACAAAACTTGCCCTTGCTCATTAGTGCTGGAGAGCTGATTTCTACTCCTCTCTGTGCTAACCTCCACATTTCTTTTCTCATCTCTTTTCTTGCTCAGTAAATCTCAAGTGACTTTTCTTCATTCAACTCCCTCCTTAAGATACAGTTATACAAAAAAGTTTTCTTATTATGCTTCTCCCAATGGTAAATGGGAATTGACCTCACTTGTGAGGTCACATGGGTGACCTACAGGTGACCATACATCAAAAGTACACCGTAGAAGAAAGACAAATGCAAAAAAGTGTCCCAGGGAAAAAAAATTGTACTTGCTTTTGCAGTTTGCCTAAAAGCAGTCTCCTCCATCTCACTGAGCAATGTGTTCTTGTAAGGTGATCCACAGACTCACTTCTTGATGTCTAGGTGGCTACAGGAGCCCTGTGGCTGAAGGACTTTGCCCACAGGTTGTTAGTTTACATAAGGCAGGTGCTGGGTTTTCTTTTTTCCTGAGCAAGTAGCACAATAGTCTGCAGGAACTAAGTATTCCCACAGGAAATGAGGACTTCCTGCAGGAACTAAGAAGTATTTCCAACCTCTCCACCTTCCGGGCCAAGTAAAAGCATACTTATTCAATCTGGCCTTCACTAAAAAAAAAAACAACACAGAACTCCTCAGTTCTCACAGCAAATGCCTCCCACGCTTCCCCCTTGGGGGAGAAACGGTGAGAAAGAAATGGAGGCAGAGCAGTTGCTTCCATTCATCTTGGGAGCCTGTTCCGCTACTTCTACACGAGGTGTCACATGAAGCCCCAAATAACATGGTTTGCTATTCTGTGTGGTGTTAAGCTGGGTGGTTTATAAGCCTCACCACTGTACCATCACCCACCAGACAAAATTGTGAAATTTGCGTAGTGTTGTCTGTAGTTATCTGTGAAGTTAAATAATTGTTGTTTATATAAGAAGAATCAAAGCTGACTTCATGTCACAGTCCAAGGATAAATGTCTAAACTTTGCTTTTCCTGGTCTTTCATGTCCTATATACTGTTGCAAAACTGAAGTTTGGTAAGGAACAAAGAGGTCCCCCTTTACCCCCACAAAGGAACAGGACAGACACTGTCCAGCCAAGCGATCTTGGCCCACCATAGTTTCTGGTGTGACTTTCAGGTCCTTTGAAGGATAGAGGGACATAATTGCTATATTTAGTGCAAAGCTCCCTGTGCATTCCCAGAAAACATCTCTTACAGGGTTGTATCGTGGTAACATAAAATTTAAGTTCTTGCCTTTATTGTCTCCTAATAGCCCTATGATTCTCAAAAGTATAATCATAAAGCTGCTTAAGGGAATGTAAATCCATGTGGAGAATATAACCATGATTCAACAAAGGAATGGGAAAAAAAAAAGAGAATAATACTTATGCCTCGGGCATATTCAAATGTCTTCAGAGAAGGAACTGATTAGGCCAAGAAACAGCACTAATGGCAGTCATGGAAGTGAGAGCCCAACGTGCTGCCTGTGCAGACACAGCAGTTTTCTGCAGTAGACCAAGTAGAGAATGTATTTATGAAAATAATAAAGTGCATTCATCTCTAGCAGAGCAATTACCTTCGAGTTCACAGCCCAGCAGCTCCATTCGCAGCCCCAGTCCCCCGTGTGTGGCTCTCTCAGGGTAGACACGGATGAATCTTGTCGACACAGGTTCAAAAGTCCTCAGTTCAGGCGTGTCATAGTTGGTGTTGCCTTCAAAAGTCTGCAAAGCATGACAAATACTACTTGTTAAAAGAAAAAAAAAAAAAAGCAAAAGCTATTTTCAACAATCGTCCTTTTTCCTTCATTCTCCAGTCTTTGAATGAGGTGAGCAGTAGTCCAGATTCTAACTGATTAATAAGTGTCAGGCATTCCTGTCCTAAATGAGAATGGAAAATACATTGTTAAAGCTTCTCAGAAAAGTAATGCATTTCATTTTTCATAAACTCAGTAGCAACTGATCCATGAGGGTCATAACAAGAGCTGAGTGTTTAATGAGACATGTTTTTAAATGACACTCTGATCTGTGTTTAACTGGGTGACATTTCCAGCACTTCTCAGGGAAAAAAAATGGCTGAGGTGAAGATCCTGTCACCTTTTAAGTGGTTACAATAATAATCCAACTATTCAAGAGAAAATTTCAATCTGATTTCCCCCAGTGACAGAGTTTCACAAGTTGTAGTTATTTCAAAAGGCATAAATTAAACTTCAGGAGCAGTAGCTGCAAGAGTTCTTCCAGTGAGCCCGCTATTGAAGAAGAATAAAAAGAAGGAAAGAAGAAAGCTGCTTCCTGACAAAACTGTGATATAATCCAACAGGCAAGGCAGGTCAGCAAATGTACATTTCAGACAAAAATCTCTTCTCTGAGTTACAATCTGGATTCTTCAGACATATGCAACTCTCAGTGGCATTTGATTGATACCTTCGGCTTCTCTTGTCAGTGATTGTTTGCATATAGAACATGTTCTAATTTTTTCTTATAGCAACACCTCAGGTATCTGCAGGAAGATGATCAATCCCCAGAAAGAATTAACTGAACAAAGAAACAGTCTTTTTGGCATGAAAACTTTATAACCCAAGATAGGCAAAAGCAGTTATTTTTACTCTATTTTAAGGTAAAAATATCTTCAGAATATCAGGTACAGAAGACTCTAAAGTACAAAATATGAAAATGTATATAACTATGAAGTAAAAGTAAAAGGTTCTCATCCTTTTCTATGATTAGTAAAATGGCAACACACTAAAAAACATCTACTTTGAACTGCAGTTCGGATTTAGGATTAGAAGCACTATTATAAGAAACTTCTAACTCATAGCTGTGAAATCTGAAGCCTTCTTCAGGAAGAAACTATCAGATGCTCTTCATTTTGGATGAGAGCAAAACCCAGCCTGTAATGAACTCCTTCTATTGATCTGGGATGGAGAAAACGGATGCCACGGAAAAAAGCTGGCTGTATTTCCCAAGACACGAAATCAGCATGGGTAAACCTGATCGTTGTTTTTACCTTGGCATTGTGATCCAATGGTCCAAGATCCCTTCTGGCCATTGGTTATAGAGTGCCAATGGCAAAAGCCAATAGTGATGGTAGACTATGACCAACTAAAATAAAACTTCAACATAATGCTGCTTCTCCTTCTTCCTAGGGAAATTGCACCTCCAAGGTGCCTTCAAGGGGCACTGGTTGATCCAGTATGTTGCCTGTGCTTGGAAGACAGTTGTCAAGAATCCATGTGTAGAGGGCCTGTCAGATCTAATTGACGTGGAATTGCATATTATTATATTTGAATAACAATATAGTGCAAATGATCAGAAAAGCTACCTACCACATGAGAAAGAATGAATGCTATTTTATGTGTATAAAGTAGACAGACACATGTATCTGAGGAATCCTTGCTCCCTTTTTAATAGTAGTCTTAATAGCAACATATAATAATGAAAACTGATTTATAAAAGACATCACTACTGGAGTACTGACACATAGACATTAGAATTCAATAGGCATCTAGAATTATATTGAATCACTGTCCTTTGTAGTGCAGAGCTGCCTGTGATTCAATTTTGACTGTTCATTTAAAACACATACTGATATTCTTTGTGGGAGAGGAGGGAGAATATACAGCAAAATTTCATTTTGTGAGTGTCTTTTATACAGGCTATGACACAAATTGCTTTCCTTCACTACAAAAATAAGTTACAATAAATAATAGTTAAACAAAAGAGAAGATGAACTAGTAAGAGGAAAAAAATTCTGCCTTACATATTTTAAAATCAAAATAAATGTGGCAGAAAAATTTTAAAAGGATGTTCCAAATGTCAGGATGTTCTGAATTTTCTTGTACTAGAAACGATGAGAGGAAGTGTAAAAACAAAAAAAAACCCAAACCAAAAAACCAAACGAAAACCAACCAACCCTGTTCCCAGAAAAAGTGGAAGGAGGGAAGAAGCATGACATTAAAATGGAGTTATGCATGGTAGTCTGGGGATTTGTGTTTTTCATTCCTTTGAGTGCTTGGATGAGGCTACAGGGGAAACATTTTGCACATTCAAAAATTACTGAAATTGGGTCAGCCAAAGTTATGGTAGTCCTTGTGAAAGGAGCTGCAGGCATGAATGACAAGATCATGCTGAGAAACAAGGTGATGTTTCACCCTTCGGACATATTCTATTGTTACGTTTAGCCTGTCACTGCTCTTTTTCCTAAAATGCAGTTGTTTGTTTATTGAAAGTCGCGACTTTAACAAAGTGGAACGACGTGTTTCATTTCATATAACAGGGCTGTTTCTAATCCATGTTCCTGCTGTGACTCATTATAGCACGCTGTCCCATCCAGCTCTACTAACATTTAAAAATACTATGTTCCAGTATTAACATTTTAAATCCATCAAACTCACAAATCATGGGATTTATCTGATTCTCTTTAAAGAAAACTTACGCTTTGGAAGAAAGTTTATTAAATATCTTGAATTTTGAGGAAGGATTATAATTATGCCACGAGAGATTTGAATTCCAGCCCTCTCCATTCCATTAATCTTGAAAGTTAATTTATGATAGTGATGAAAGCCGAGGATGGGCTCAGTGCATTACTTAGCACACCAGTTTTCTTGTCAAACTCTAACTTCTGACAATGATGGCAAGTGCCTGTATTAGAAAACAGAAAGCCATGCAGCAGACGGCGCGCTGCTTTGAAAGCATATGGCATTATTTTTTTCCCTCGTTGAGCCACAGTGTAGAAGTACATGTCAAAACAACATCTATTTTAGAACGAGAATGGTTAGATCCCATTGTTGATTTACACTGCCTTCACACTTTATGATGAAGTCAAAACTCATGGTAACAAGAGAAAGGAGATGACTGCAAAGGCTGAATTCGTTTAGTTTTAATCCCCCAAACAAATGATGAAAAGTGAGAAAATGCAGACATATTCAGTGCGATTAAAACAGGAGAGAATGAAGTCCAATATTTACCAAATGTGCCTGGAAAAGCTACATCCATGGGCCCACTCAGCTTTTCCTTTAAGGAAACACAGGTTTGTCCAATGGATGAGTCTATATAGCAAAACAGCTTTTACATCTAATTTTCAAACTAAGACAGATGAGATACGAAGCAACTCTCAGTGTTTCCATCTGCCAAGCACCACAACGATTTGCCTTTTGAGGGCACATTTTGTTATGCAATTCCCTGGTCATTCCAGTACTACAGCACCAGTACGCCTATTCATTTCTTCAAGGAACTGCACAGAAAGACTGAAAATCGAGTTGTGCCTTTTGAGGCAAAAATGCACTTTATGAGCAATGATAACAAAATGGGACGGAAGATTAAAGTGGGATTTGGTATAAACAAGCTAAACACAGTGCAATTTAGGTCCTGAAACACACACATGCAAAGACAAACCAAAATAGGTACATTCCCAGAAGCTTCTCTGGGCCACACTGATTTTCCTTGGCATGTAACCCAGCAATTCATTTGGTCCTCCTCTGTAAACGTCTTTCAGTTTTTGCTTGAGCCTATGAGCCCACTGCCCTTTATTCCCAAGCAACTGCCAAGATGCTTCACTTGTGACAATACAATAGGACTTTTCACTTGGGATGGGGTAACTTGTCAAAAACTTCATCACTTTCTTTTGGAGGGACTTGCATCAGATCACGACAAAAAACCTGTGAAACTCTCAAAGCAATCTACAGGCAGTCCAGAAGTACAACAGGTACCCCATTGAGCTAAATAACCCCATTCTTATTCTACAGTTCTGACAAAAACAGATCAAAAGAAAAGTATTTCAGTGTCTCAAATAAATTTGTTCACTTTCAGTTTTAGCGTAGAGTTTAGTTTTTCAGAGTAGACTTTTAAATCCTATTGCATGGGATTTTGCAGTAACCTGAGGGCCACAGAAGCACCAAGTTGACTGGAATCAAGCCCAAACTAGCTGTTGAATAAGCAAAACCTTTGCTCCCAGAGAGAGGCAAATGTCCCAAGGCCAGCACTTACCCTCAGGCGTGGGATGGCTCCAACAGCATCCCTTCAGGGTTGCTGCCCTTGGAGTTCCCCTGCCTGGCTTCATCCCAACTGTGTGACTTTTCTTAAGTCAGAGACAAATGAACAGAAATGT
>VXAY01003532.1:953067-995786 GCA_013399855.1 Oxyruncus cristatus | reverse complement strand
TTTTTTTTTTTTTAATGCAACTTCTCTTTAGTGCAGATTTTTTCTCCTTACCTTTATCTTTTTCTTGCTGGAGTCCATGATCATTTTCCAATCTGATCCATTGTTGCTGTAGCCAATTTTGAATTTTTTCATGAACACTTTGTTTTCACGGTGCTTGCCTCCCTGGACAATTATGCCCCTCACTATTTTTTCTTCTCCAAGGTCTATCTGAAGCCATTCGTTTGTATATGGGTGAGTAGTTGGTGGCAGCGCCCAACCTGAACGGCTTGTTATGAGCCGAGCATTTTCTGGGATCCAGTTTCTATCCACTTGAGTAGATGCAGTAATCTGAGAGTCAGGAATGAGCCCAGACACCATACCCAGCATCCCAGAGCAAGGATAATCTACAGAGGAAAAAAAGCCCCAAATAAATTAAATAATTAATCTGAACAAAAGCACAAAACCAGCAACAGGACACATCAATCAATTCAACTACCATAAGTAATTACTTATTTATTTCTTATATCCAAAAGAACCTATTTGGATTTGTATATAATTTTCATTTGTTCAAACTTGCACATCCTAGTTTTGGCAGGAAGTACCAAAATACCACAAGTATTTTTGGCTTGGTGGGAACCAAAAGGATCAGAAAATCCTATTCTATTCTTGTTTTCTATTCTTCTTGCTAAGGCAAAGAGCACGGGGTCATCTGAATTTGTGAATCTTTCCCTAGAGAAGACTTCCAAAATCAGCCAAAACCTGGTTGCAGATTACTTTATTTTGATGGCATTGGAAATAGAAATCTTCATACATTCTGTAAAATATAATTTATTGCTGCATGTGAGATTTTCCTGTTGTATTTCCTTGGTCTCTCAGACTTTTTCAGATGAAACAGAAGCTAAATAGTTGCTTCTTTTATGATCCTAGATGAAAGTAAATTAGAAGTACTTGCTAACAAGGAATGAAGATTTCCAATATAGAATGTAACAGCAGTCCTGCTGACATTACCTTCATTTAATCTGGAGAGATTTCATAGAATGACCTGGATTTCTCTAACAAAGTAATTAGTAATTTCATTCTCCTGCTGTAGGAAAACCAGTCCTAAGAAACATTTTCAAAATGAAAACTAAGAAACACCTTAAAGGAAAAAAATATCCCTAGAAGTGTTAAAACTTACTGCCAATGAATTACATTAAGTGCTTAAAAATGTACTAAAAAAATTAACTTTGTAAAATACGATAACTCATTAACATTTTCTTTCATCTATAACTTGAATTTTTACTTTACATATAAAAGCACCTCCATTTTGCAGGAAGTGAAGGAAACGTAATATAAATATAAATATAAAAAAAGATTTCTAAAAAAAATTTTCATAGGTAACTGTGTGATATAAAGGAATCACATTCCAGTCCTGATCATTATTGAGAACTTGACTATAAATACCTTTGCTTGGATAGGTTTCAGATCTAAGTGTTTGTACCTTGCAATGCTTTTATATCTAGTTATGTATATTTGTTCCTTGGGAAACCCGCTGAGAGCTACCTATGGATAGCAAGCATGAGAGAGAGGGACTGGGGGGATAGGAAGGAAAAATAAGATGGGAATTTGCAAAATATGCATGTATCTCAGGTATTTGCATGGACCTGTAAAGTAATCGCAAGGAAAGTAATTAAACCTAAAAGATAATGTCTGAACAACATTCAGATAACACTAAATGTTTGGGTTGTGGTGTTTCCTTTTTTTTTTTTTTTTAACATTTCTAGATTCAGACCACACTGGAAATTGTAAACATGCATTTCACTCATAAAAATAAACCTCACAGCATAAGCACAATAAATTCCCTTGATTTTATAATCCTTCCCAAGACCCACCTGTGATCTTGCAGCCATAGACTTCAAATCTCAGTGAAACTCCATTTTCCCAAGACACAGGTCTGATTCGCACAAACCGAGTTAAAACTGGTTTGGCAAAAGGTCTGTAAACAACATCAGTGGGATTGCTATTCCCTTGAAACACCTTTGTGTGGAAACAAAAAGTACATATATGTTAGGCTTTCTCTTAAATGGTGTCTACAATTCTGTGTTTTACACATAGTTGTGATAGAAAGTCTAACCAGGGTTATTTTGTGGGGGCTGAGACAGAAGACTTGCATGGGAAACTCTTTCATGGGAAAAACTTTCATGGGAAACTCATTAATCTCCTAACACAATTTTTGCGGACAGATTAGCTTTTCTTGGGGAGGAAAAATGACGATGGAAGGCGTTCAGTGATACTAAAAAAGGTGTTCTTAATGCCCAGGTATATACGCAGGAATGTCATACACTGGTCTTTGTCACCCAAGGACTTCTGTGTCCTGGAAGGATCCCTCAATGCCCCATTAGGGCAGTTTTTATTTCACTTGCAGAACGATGAAAAAAGCTACAGAACCTCAGGCTCAAATTAAAGGTTTGGATTTCAATTAGACCACACAAAAATCCTATATGGAGTTAGGATAAAAACATATCCTTCCTGTCCTTGAACTTAAAAGTTTTGCAGAGGATATCATGCAAACCTTGCTTTAATAACCTCCTGTTTTCAAATCCTTTTCAACAAGTACTCAGAATTTTTTTCTCCTTGCATACTGAGATGGAAGTCTATTTAAAATCTACATAACAGGCTTTAAGATTTTCCCTGCATCCCCGGAGGCTGGCAGTCAAATTATATGAACAATGAAACTTCCACAAGAAGGGACAGGATTGGGCTGTGCTTTCATGTTGAGGATCCTGCAGACTTGCTCCTTCCTAGCAGAGCTGAAACCTTGCAATGTTCTAGTCCAAAGAAGGTGATTCAGCTTCCTGCTTCTTCCTCACGTAGGGAAGACCGATTTCCTGTTGTTTTCCATGGATACAAACCCCTCTCCTTTTATGGAACATTTCTCCCATTTCTTACACACACTGTCTACTTTCCTGTTTGTTACTTACTGTAACTGTACTAATTTGGATCGGTGGCCAAGAGCACACAGCTGTCAACTCACCAGGCTCAGTTACATCTCAAGTAATTTAATATCCAGTAAGAGATTTTAAATGGAGCTACATTTCTTTTCGGCAACTTTTTTCTCTGCGAAGATCTCCTGTAGTTTTCTCAAAGCTTGCATCTGACAGAGAAAATGAGTTCTCTCTCAAAAGAGAGAGTTAGTGAAATACTAGGGTGAGGCTGCCTTGAAGAGATCTGTAGCTGTGAACTTTTAATGGGAATTAAAATATTAGAGAGAGAATGGTGCATGTTTTTTTCTTGTCTTGATCAACAGCAAAATATTGCCATTTTAGAAATCTGATTTTTTTATAAACCCTTTGGACAAGTGACACAGGTTTAGGAAGTATTCTCATTAATTAAGGACAGCATGTGCAAGAGAAAATCATGTAAAATACACTCTTGGAGAGCTCACAAATTGAAGCTGGCAATGAAAATCAGGCATGATCTGATTTTGAAAGAATCAGTTGTTCAGGTTACAAAATCCAGAGCCAGGAAACCATGTGTCTCATACCAGCCACACTGCTGGCTCCTCTTGTGACTTTGGGCAAATCAGTTATTGTATCTTTATATATCATTGTACAGTGCCCACATTGTGGCATTTGACCTTCTGAAGTTCCTGTAAAACCAGGATAATACCTATCAAAGAGAAGCTTTCAGTATTCATGTTTTTATTATTTTACAAAGTGCTTCAAAGAAGAAAGATGTATGTGTTAAGTACCGCTACCATTTTGATTAGATAAATGTGGACTTGGCATAGCATTTACAGATGAGTCAGGGACAAACCAGTATCCAAATCTTTAATGCTAGACAGGGTTACAGTGATAGAGTTTGATATTGTACAGCTCTTCTGTGTCTTCACAGGAGAGTCACAAAAAAGCTGTTCTGAAGGGAGGTACCACAAAACCTTTCCAGTTGCGTCAGCCCCTGGCAGCCTCTGGGGATGCTGCTTCCAGGCACATCCTGAGTGAGGTGGGAAGGGAGGCACAGCCTCACTGGGGTTATTCATGTGAGAGCCAGAGTAGAACTGACTTCTCAGTAATAAGCTTTATGCTCACGGTAGCGGATAATGAAGATTTTCTTACAAGTGTCTAAAGCTGTTTCATTGGGAGGTCACAGAGAGCAAATCTGCTGATAAATGGAAAGGTGATAAAAATCTCTAAGGATGGAAAGACGTGCCTAATCATCTGCCTGCATGACCCCCCTCACTGAGATACTTGGAAGTCTAATAAACGACTGATCACTTGCTAGCACTCCGGCAAGACAGCATTGGCCACGCACAGGAGCTGAGGCGCTGACACGTTGCATAGCCAGAGCTTCACTGTAGATAACAGAGCAACACATTTTTCGAAAGGTTCTGCATAATGTTTTTCTCAAGGTCACACAGAAAATCTCTGGCAAGCTGGGAAAGAGCAGAACACTCCAGGAAAAAGAAACAAATCACTCAAATTATGGTGACTTCAACAGATAAGGCACCACCTTGTACCATTTTCAGCTGCTCTAGGCTTTGCATCAACAATTTCTGTGGCCCATCACTATTGAGACAATAGCTGGCTTTGGATTTGATAAAGTGTTAACCCTGATCAATCTCACTAAACCTGTGATACCTTCCTCCTCTTTTCTAAACAACTGACAGCAACTAAACAGTTCAACAGGCTATTTCTTGGCTGAAGAGAGATTAAAAATAAAAAAAAATACTTACAACAGGTTTGTTTCCCTCCTTCAGTGTAATCCAGTCCTCTCCATTGGAGCTGACATCTACACGATATGTTTTCAGATAATATTCTTTCTTTGTTTCTTTTGAGATGGCTCCTTGGGTCCCAATTCCAGAAACAAAGCGTAGAAGGCCTAGATCTACCTGGGGTAGAGAATAATTTGGGAGTGAGGACAGTCGGTTCAGAGCATAACAATACCGCAGAAATTGCACCCCCTCCACCCCCCCATGTTTTACAAAGATAATAAGGATTTTGTATGAAGGAAATTGCAAAATATTGTTGATAATAATATAGACATAATCACCTGTTTTGTAAACAGTGTCATCACAGAAGATGGGAAAATTTGCCTAATTAGCCAGAAGGGTTATTCACATGCCAGAGAATTCTCTCTTCTCTGTGAGGGAGTAACCAGACACCCCCATCAGTGCAAGTGGGAACCAACAGACTGCAGAGAAGTTACTAGAGAAATTCCCCGAGGGCCAGCCTGGTGAAAAACCTTACTTAATACTTTCATTAACTATCTTGCATAGATGCTAATGAAATTTGCTAAGGACACAAATCTGCAAGGCCTTGTCAATACAGAAGAGACTCATGCAGTGAGAACTGAATGACCCTAAGGATTGCAGTATTAGAAATCAGATGAAATTTAATAGTGCAATGTCAA
The DNA here is from genome assembly GCA_013399855.1 of Oxyruncus cristatus. Lineage (NCBI taxonomy): Eukaryota > Metazoa > Chordata > Aves > Passeriformes > Cotingidae > Oxyruncus > Oxyruncus cristatus. The sequence continues at coordinate 990,419 of VXAY01003532.1, read as the reverse complement.
AGATGTGCACTTAGGGAATGAAAACAAGAATTCTGCTAAAACTCAGGAAATCTTCGCTTGCAAGTAGAAGAGAAGAAAGGAATCCCATGATGCATTAGTTAGTCACAAGATAATTACAAATCATTGTGTGATTTTGTTAGGAAAAAGGCAAATTAGTTGCTTTTACTGTATGATGTATTTGAAGAAAACAGAAAGAAGCATTAGCACGAGTGCAATAATTCTGTTCCAACTGTCAAATGTAGTGGACTTCTAACATGAGAAAATAATGTAATTTTGAGCTTGTTGGAGCAATGAATGCCATGGTGTGCACACAAATGCTCATTAGAGGTCTTCACTCTTTTTCACTCACTCTCTCTCTTTCTCCTTTACAAATGGACAAGTAATTTAGGCTAATCTTGCTCTCCCCCCTCTCATTTCTCATCTAGATCTTTTCCTCACCTAGTTCATCACGTGGCGTCAAAGAAATATCATTGTATTTGGGAGCATGATGTGGGGCACAGGAATACCGCTACTCAAGTCAGTTCTGCTGGCAAAAGAAGCCTTTGTCTCAGTGCACAAGTCCAGTTGCCAAATGGCTGAAACTAGACACAAAACTTTCTCTCAGTCAGGTTGGTGACCACAGCTTTGAAATGCCTGCCATTTCTGTACAGCCCTTCTTTTAGCTGTAACAACAAACCAGTTAAAATCAAATTCTTCACCCTATTTCTCTACAACTAGATCCTTCTCTTTGTTTCCTAAAGCAAGCCATTTAATTTCATGAGAAAATGACACTATTCACAAAATATTAATCAGAGTAATTTGTCCCCCTAAACTTCACTTGTTCAGAGTTCAGTAGGATAATAATGGGTTGAATTAACCCTTATCAAGTGAATTGTCCCATGAATATCTCCTCCAAAGTACGCAGGAGGCAGAATATATGTGTCCTGTGTCCCACAGGCATCCTTTTTCCCGGATGTATGTCATATATCCAAAGGCGCTGGGGCAGTTAAATCAACATGCTCTGCATTCTCTCCCAAAAGGCTGAAGGAAGTGCTACTGAGGACAGAGTGTCTTCTCTCTCAATGCCCATGTCATATGCAAGGCATTTTGGAGTCTTCCAACACAAGAATAGCAGCCTTGTGTGTGACAGATAGAACTGGCTTTCAGGGCAAACCCCCTGCCCCAGTTTTTAAGGCTGGTAAAGTCTATATGTAACATTTAAGCCCTTGTCTTTGGGGGTGAAATACTGCAACATCTTGTTTTTGTGTGATTAAAAAAAATCAGTCCAAAAAGAAAAAAAAAAATAATAAAAAAAAAAATCCCAGCACCGCCTTACAAAAACAATCAAGTGATTTAAAGCAACTGGAGAGTCTCAGATGTTAGATTGTTGCAATCTGAAAGTTAATGGGGGAATCTGGGCATCATTGCGCTGAGCAATCTCAGCTTAACTTCAAATGCTCTCCAAACTGTACTCTGCTGATTGTAAAGTGTGCTGCACTGAGTTATGTCCAATACCACATTCACTTCCAGGCTGAAGTGCACTTGAAAATCTGGAAGTCTGAGGGAGCGCAGAGCTAAGTTATTTAAATGATCTGCTTCTCTTACAATTTGAAACAGCTCTTCAGTTTTGAAATGATTAGGGTCCCAAGCCTGTACCATTCCAACTGATTTGAAATTATTCTAGTAGGGGCTTTTTAATATACAGTAAGTACTTCATTGTGAATAAAGTCAAGCAATGGCCTATTACAAGAGTTCTAGGTATTTGAAGCTGAGTTAAAATTTAACATTGATGGCTTAGGGAAAGGTTTGATTACTTGATGCCTGAGCTAACAATTGCTACCAGTCACTGACCCTTCAGGTGTCTCAGGCTTGTCCCATTAGAAAACTTCAAGTCCCCAAATTTTGCTTGGTCCCAAATTTCGGGATTCAATACACCTTCTTAACTCCTGGGCACTGAATATCCTACAGCATCAATCTCACTGCCCAGGACTCAGTCCTAAACACACCAGGGATACAGACATCTACCTTCATGTCTAAAAGATGGCAGGATTCTCTCACTGGGGGAGAGAGAGAGACTCTGAGAGGACCTTTAATTTATTGCCTACAAGTAAGGAGGGAAAGGCAACATCATTAGCACTCCTGATTCCGGTAACTGACATAAGACAGAAACTACGCTGAGACAGTACTGGAGGGGGGATGTCTCCCTTCTTGTTAGGGAGAACTCCTCTCCACATAGATGTGCTCTCTCTGGATCAGCAAATCTTTACGTGCTTCTTGAAAAGTGGAACTGTGTTAGCAGCAGTCCTCTCCTGGGGTGCCTGGAGTCTGACAGCTGTAGTGTTCAGCACAGCGTTAAACCCCTTGCAAAAGGAAGCGTTAACCTCAGACCTGACACATGCCAGGGGCTGTTTGTTCGCAAACTGATAGAGGAAAAAAGAATAATATTTCTCCATCAGTGTTGTTTTGTGAGAAAGGAGCAGTGCAAACAAGAAAGGTGACGCTAAGCAGCAGAGAAACATAAGGGTCTCTTGGAGTTTTCAGTTCTGTGTCAGTGAAAATGTCCAGGAGAGAGGTAGGACTTAAAGCATTTTCCTCCCTTGATGGTTCTCTGCAGTGGCCTTCAGAGAGGCACCACTCCTCTCCAGATGCCTGCAAACAGAATTGCAACACTGAGCACCCTTCTGTTGTGCCTAAGCATGTTTGCAAATCAAGCTCTAAATATATCAATCTTCTTCTCTAAGTAAGGTGATAGAAATGAATTATGTAGAAGACTACCTTGGAAACTGCATGACACATTTTCTTGGGCTATTAAGCTCACCCTCATTAATCACTTGGTGATGTATTTTGTTTCTGTTTCGATGTCTTTTGAAACTTTGCTTTCTATGAAATGTAGAAAGTGTCCATAAAATACATATTCTAAATGTCAAAGGGACAGCTCAGAGTTGAAATTCAACCATATCTACTGCTATTAACATTTGGAACCTGAAGGTAGCAAACTGTAGCTGTGGTAAGACAGCTTTTCTCCACATTATTCCAGAGGAATTGATGCAGGGGGTAGTAGCTCTGGAACTGCTGTGTTACCAAACAGATAGGAATTGGTTTGCATTTTGGAGGCTTATGCTTATAGAGACAAACTGTCTGTGTAAGTTTCAGTGAAAGGAGAACCTCCAAAGAAGGTCCAAGTTTTAACATGAGCAGAGGTTCATTAACATTTTTCTCAGACCCAGGCTCCTCCAACTATAGCAGTAGATAGTAATACAAATCTTCAATAACTATCTTTTTGTTTTGGCCTTCTTGTCCTTTTTGTTTCAAGAACTTGTGTTTCATGTTAAAATGACTGGAGAGAGGTGGTGATGAAAAGCGGCACTTTTGAAGATGAACATCAAATGCATTTCCCTGCAATTATTTGACATTTAGCTTTCTGCATATATGATAAACAAACATCTGGTATTTATTTTAGAGAATGCAAGCGATTTTGTGAGTTACTGCAAGCTGTATGGCTGTGATCTGAGATAGACAGATGTCTCCAAACCTGAAATATTGACATTTAATTTCCATGACCAGAGTTTCAGCTTTGACTAACTGCAGTACGTTGCTAGTTCTTTTTTCAAATTTTGATCACTTTCATTCTGATTAAAAAGCATATATCTCTTGGAAAATGATGCCTTAGGGTCTTATCCAAAACCATAGCCTTTGATAATTGCTTGTGCTGCAGTGTGACTGCCATTATTCGTAAGTACAAGTGTGGGAGCAGAACTGCCTATAGGAATGGGCCTCTAACTTACAAGAAATGAGGAGCATCTCAAGTGTGTATTTTTTTTTTCCAGGAGAGAAATGTTCACATAAAAAAAAGCCTCCGTTGCTCCTATTTCTAAAATAAATTTCTTTCGTGCAAGAGCATATTGCAAGGCACTAGGTACATATGAATTACTTCCTCTCTATTTATTCTGCAATATCTTTTAGCATCCAGGAGAAATATTTTTACTGCTGTCTTACTGCCTCCAAAAAATGTTAGTGGGTGACACATTTTTAAGACATAGGTATGCAAAGGATGGCACATGCATTTTATTAGAGACCAGTTAAAGAGAAGGAAAAAAAATAACATTTAGCACTGTACAATGTATCATGTAGCAAATCTTAGCAAACTGCTGGGTAAAGAACAACACACGACAAACATGGCTTGAAATTAATATTTCTGCTTCCTGTCGTCATACATAACCATGTTGAAGTATGGAAGACCTTATTTTCAGAATGAAAATCTGCCTTGTTAAATAAAATACAGTCATTGAGGGAACTGCAGCAAGGGAGCAGTTTTGCCAGCTTTTAACACTCCTACTGTAGGTCTGTTCAACAGCCTGAGAAAATAAAGGACCGAGAGCTGGAGTTTGATTAACAACAGGAAGCTTTTTGTTGTGGGCATCTCTTGTGGCTTGAAAAGCTGTACAATCCATCACTTGACACAACATACCAAAGTAAATATTTTTAGAGAACTGTGTCATTTCCCTAGATAGCGTACAGTGCTCTGAGTCAGATTAACTATTGTGATGCTTCACTGTTCTTCTGTCAAATATTTAATTAAGCAAGAGTTGATCTTTTTTTATTAAGTATTACTTTTGATTTGACCAATTATTCTTCCTCAAGAGGTGTATACAACTTAGACTTCATTCCTTTACTTATTAGATTATAATGCTAAGTAAAAGTGGCACAGACTCCAATAGAAATTCTGAAAACAGTTTAATTAATTTGGTTGGAAAATTACCCTCAAAAGTCTTCATTCTTGAAATGAGTAGTTATTACAAGAGCACAACTCTTTGATTAGTGACAGAGTGTCGATATTCATCCTGGGTTTAACCGAAAATGGTTAAGCCTGTAAATTATCTCAGATCTTTTTGCAAAATTCTCAGTGATACTCATGGCAGCTCCCTAAAGAAAGTGGGGAGAAAATATTGCTGTTATTAAGATCTCTCCTGAGTCACTGAAGTCTTTCTCATTGACCTTGACAGCAACATCCTGAGAGCCCCGAAAGGGAAAGCAGCTAATCACACGCTTAACTTCTAGTCTGTGCCTAACAACTGTCCTCAGTCAGCATGTTTTACTGAGCTGATGCTTATGTGACTTGGCAAAAATGGGGAAGCATGAAAGGAGAGATGGGCAAACATTCATGCCAAAGAAACAGGAATTCTTGGCAGCAAAAGGGAAATGAACTTTCTCTAGCATTTTAAATATAGATTCCTCACAATCTTGACCTTCTGCTTAAATCCTTTTCTGCAGCAGAAAAAAACATAAGTGTAAAGATTCCCTCAACTTAAAACAAGGATTAGAGTCAAAGGATGCTATCATGGTGAGCTACTGATGCTGGGATTCCAGTATTGAGTACAATAACTTTTTTTAGAAGCAGATCAACCAGTTTCTATGAGACAGAATTTAAGATAATGATGAAAAAGTATGAGTGATGAACATAAGATAACCTCAGTATGGAGCTAGTTCAAGAAGGAAAAGATGCAGAAAGCATAAGAAAACTGAAATCCAGAAACCAAAAGGAAAAAAGAAAAGACAAGAAAATAATGAAAGAAAAAGCCTCTGTGTCTCTGACAGAGAAAAGATAATGCTTGTGTGGGCTGTGTTGCATCTGGATTCATGGCACATTCTCCCACTCTTATGTTAATTTTTTTTGCATAAATCAGAAGCAACTAATTAAAAAAGAAATATTTAATTCTGACATGTTCTTTGAACTGGTGTTCCATCTGGTTCTGTTTGAATAGTAAAATCTGCTGTAGTCGTAAAAATTGGCAAGCAGCACTCTGGTAAAGAGAAACAAAAGAGACTCAGTACAGCAGGTTAATACACTAGCATTTTAACTGGAGACATTTCCAGAATTCAGCAAACCAAATTGCTCCAGTATGGAAACTATAAAGATCAAATGTGAAAGACAAATGCTGCAAGTGGGCCACGAGCAGCACTGACACTGGTACACGAGCTCTGTGTGATACTTGTAGTGTGGGTCTTTGAAGAAGCTTGGTTTACAAGCAAAGGCAATGCAATGCAGTGCTCCCCTGAAATGGGCTCTCTCTGTTCTGTGAAATGCATCCAGAGCACATGCAGTGATAGGGAATGATCCTTATGTTATTCATTTGCAATCTCCACCTTTTGCATTCATGTGGTGCTCTGATATAACACAATTGTTATTCAGAAGACTCAGAAAATACCTTTTTCTTAATTTATTTTTCTTACTTGAAAACTACTTAAAAGCTGAACACCAAGATACAATAAACTCTGATAACAAAGGGAGGAAAATGTAATCGTATTGGGTTTTCTATAGACTCTGGGATCTAAGCAATCACCATCCTATGCCATTCAAACCCTCTCTGTAGCAGTGAAGAAAGGCTGATTAACTCCCAGTGCTTTAGAAAAAGATTGTTTTACATCTTTCAGGAACATATCTTGCTGTGAAATATTACTTCTTTAAAATGAAAACCTTTGCTTCGGCACTACATTAACTTGCAAATGGATAACCTAAAACATGTACAATGACTTGGTCAAAAAAAAAGGGGGAATGTGAATGGCCCCTTTCTCCAACTAAGATACTTAGGAACCCTTGCTGAGCAATAAATGAGTCAGGAACGTAATACTTTTAATTAACGTTTTCTGAATACTTATTTGTAATTTACATTTAATTTTAAACCTGAGCTTAATCCCGTGATCTGGAATGAAGACAACTATTTAGTGCAGTTTGAATGTGACCTTCCCCGGTTTGTGTTAGAAACTATAGAAAAGGGAAACTCTATAGCAATACTTGCAGAACTACTCTTTTCTGAGAAAAGGGCATAATTGTAGGACTTTCTTTCCCCTAAGTGTACTAGGCAACTAATGCACAAATGGGAAACAAGTAATCCAAAGCTTCTCTATCAGACTTCTTCACATGTGAATAACTAGGGTTTGGGTGGAAAAGACTGAATTTTGCCTATTAAGTTCTTTTGTAGACTTTTTTCTTTTTTTTTTTTTTTTTTTTNNTTTTTTTTTTTTTTTTTTTTTTTTTTTTTTTCCAGATGCTGTCCTGTTAAAATCGGAGGGTACAGGCAGAAGGGCTTGATTTATAATTTTGGTATTTTGAATATAAGTGCAATATTACATGTGTAAACACACAGTAATAACTTCTGCTTCTTCCTGTTTCACAGCATACCTATGCTAATGGCTAGGAAGCTGTTAAGCAAGGGATGATACACTATGCAAAATTAAACCTCTACTGTCTCAGACAGTACACCTTGATGGTGTAGACAGATCTGACAGCGCAATCTCTGTGTTCAGAGCCAGTTCCACTGAAATAACTGGAATTTACTACACTCAGATATTTTTTAAAGTTCAGACTTTGGGTTTTCTATAAAAAAATCGCAGCAAAATCGGTAAAAAATGCCAGTGTTTATGATATAATACTTTTTAAGCCTAATTTCACTGGCAATTGGAGTAGGCGTATAACCTGTGTCACATAGAAATGTATGTATTTTCTTGTGATCAGTTTTCTCATCTTGGAAAATCGTCACAGTCTCTTTAAATCAGTCATTCATCCACAGGAGTCTGCATTCATTTATTCTCTGTTAAATGGAACTGTCAGTTTTGTTGCACCAAAATTCGATTTTCTATTTCATACACATTGTATATGATGATTTTAATTTACTACTGGGTCACCAAGCAAGTCACTGCTTTTTCAAAATATGAGTTTCTGCTACCTTCTAGAAGAATGTCAGGTAGCTGCAGTTAGATGATGTGGGGAGGGTATTGTAAGTGTATGGTGAAAAATGAGTGACAGGCTGCACATGCAAAGATTATTCCACTTTTGCTGGTATGTCCCTCATAGCTCTGAGGAAATGCACCCAGGTAGATGAAATATTTCTGAAGTTGTGATTTGGAAGTCCTGCTGCTGAGAGTGGTGCTCTTGTCCTGTGCTGGTGGAGGAAGTGGGACAGTAGAAAGGATGGCACAGGTCAGTGACTACCACGATGACTTCCCTCAGGTGCTAAAGCAAACCAGGGAGATTGTCTGTCCCCAGCTCTGCCCTTCCCTTAGCAAAACACATTCAAACTCCAGCCACAGGGATTTCATTTTCAGGGTTTCTTTGACCAGCTAATTATGCCTGGTTTGTGTACCCTCACTATCCCTATCTAAAAGTTACTCTATCTCCAGCTATGTAAAGAACAAAGCTATTGATTATTAAGTGCTGTGGCTTTTAAAAATAAACACAAGGGTGTATTTTCTGAGTTAAGCATATCATGAAAGGGGGGGAGCAGTCCTGCGGACAGTTAATTTTTAAGGCCTGATAAGAGCATTCAAAAATTATTCTGTGCTGTTAACCCTTCAGCCAATAGCTTGAAGTTGGTAGGATTTGCAATGGGAGAACCTGGTCCTGGGTCTGTTAAAGCTGAAGGACACTGCAGTCTTTAGTACAATAATCTATAATCTAAATTTGACCAGTTAAGATACACCTTGGTTTTATATGTGGTAGGGTAAATTGATCTTTTCATTAGCTTCAGGAGTTCAACACCAGAAATGAGTTTGGTCTGAAGTGTTCAACACAAAAGGCTGCAATGAAGAGAAAGGCCAGACTACACAGTTACAGCTGTTTGGTGGAAGTTATGTGTAAACAGTGCTTCTCTGATGAGAAGCCAGTTATTCCTGAAAACAGAGGAACCAAAAACTCAGCTTAATGTTTGGTCAACTGTATTTTCTCTTCTAGTAGGTTTTGTTTGTCAGTCAGCTTTGGAATTTATTCCAATGCCTTTTTAAAGACTTTTTAAAAAATCTTAAATGAAAACATTAGAGGCAAAGCCAAAATGAAATGAAGTGTTTCCTTTTTGAAATACACTTTTTTTTTTTTTTTTTTTTAAGAAGACAAATTGCTTTCTGAAGGGCACGTATTTACCAGTTGGAAGAAATCTCATTTATCCTTCCACTTTACCTATTTTGCTACTGCTGTGAAAATGTCACCTAAACGGGTAGAACAGAATTAAACTGGGACAGAAAGGCAGGATGACACAAAGACAGGGGAGGCAAATAATAGCTCAGCAACAGAAAATCTGGAGCATTGATGCTGGGGTGGGGAGGGGCCCACAGGACTCATGAACTCTACAGCTTCATACTACTGTGCAGGTGTGGAAAGGGTGAATAAAAATGCATAATTGTCTCTGCAAAGCACTCAGCAGTACACCCATCATCTCCAGCCCAGGGTTGGCCTCGTGAGAGCAGAGACCTTTAGCTCAGTAATAACTCTGCTTATTATAACACACCCCAGCTCTGCGTTCCTACCCAAGGCAGTGCTTCTCACCACTGGCCTTAGTAACTTCACTTCTAGCCTTGAGCTTTACCTCACCCTCAGTTTGACACCTGCCTAGTCTTGTAGATTAATTTATTTCTGCTAGGCTCAGAAAAATCTCCTTCTGAGACACCTTCCCTCACATCTGCAGAAGGTTCTGGCTGCGGTGGAGCAGATGTGTTGCAGTGCCTGGTAGCTGGGTGGGCAAGGCTGCTTCAGACCCCACAGGGTCTGCAAACCATCTGGGAGAGAGCTCCCATACCACGCAGAATGGCACAAACAACTGATTCTTTTGGCACGATGGCAGCTTGAAAACCAGCAAAGTATAACAAATGTTCCGAGTCAAGCCAAATGTGAACCTAATGAATGGAAAAAATAACAACAAAAGAAAGAGAAGAATAATTTTGTGCAGAGTTTTTTAAGTGGCTTTAGTTTCTGCGAAAGTAAGTAAAAGTACAAGCTGTGATTTAAAAAAACAAAACAAAACAAGCCTGTGGCAGTTAGTTTAAAACTAGTTTTAGTTTTGATTTAAAGATTTTGATTTCTTTACCTCCTGGAACCAACAAGTGAAAGTGAGGTAAATCTACAAAAGTATTTTAGTAGTTGCTGAATCGGTGTTTTTGCTGGACACATTTTTAATTCGCTATCTCAGCTCTAAAGGGCCATCTGTCTTGCAGCCATCGAGGGGATGTAGGGCTGGACTGGGAAGTGGATGCAGAGGTAATTACAGAGCTATATACAAACTACTCAGATCTCTGCATAATGGATCCCCTGAAAGAACTGAAACTATTATAATGATTAGGCTGGTAGTGGAAGCTCAGAGGGGCTCTACTTCTGCTGCTCCTCCATATGCTGCATGCAGGATTGCTTGAAGCCACGCAGGACTCCCCTCTGTATTAGGGCTGATGCTGAAACATGTCAGAGGGAGGTAGAGAGGATTTTATTCTAAACTGCATTTTGCACCTGCACTTCTGGAGCAATAAGGCTGCCAATGGTTTTGCACAGTTCTCTGAGCATCTCTTCAGCCTCCCCAGAGTGATAAATCTATGGCTGGGAACTTTCTGGTACTAAAATAGCTCTTAAAGCACTTTGAATAATCAAAAAACCTTCATACTTTGTAGGGCCCTTTTATTTCTCCTTCTCCCTCTTGTCTAATTTCAGTACTTGCCTTTGTGAAACTCTACCATTTATTCCCATGTCACAGTAAATAAAGGTACGAATGTATCCTGCTGGGTCAATTAACCTCGGTTCTGTGCTGTGTCACAGTCTGTACTGGCTGTGATTTCCAGAAGGGAATATTCTTTTGTCATTCTTTGCCCATGTGCAAAGCATGTTAAGACCGTTAAGATAACTGTAACACTTTTCCACACAAAGCTAACTCTGCTTTTTGTGATTTCTGGAGTGCAGTTATGAACTGTAAAATGACATGAACCAAATACTTGTATTCTAATGACTTGTATTTTAAAGTGGTAGAGAAGACAAAGGACTGACAGTTTTTGTGCTTTCATGTCAGTGTGCTCCCTAATGATGGGCAAGCCCCACCACAAAGCCTCTGAACTCCAGCTCTCAGGCAGTCCTTCAAAGGCCAGAACTGGGAGGCTGAGATTTCTCACTTTTCATGTTATTCTATGCTGTAATATGATGCACTTCACTTCACTATCAAACTCCAAAAGAAACAGAAATAATAATAAAAATAATAGGCATTGTTGATTTGCACTTCCTTGAGCTTTCATGTGAAATATTTAGATAAGATAGCTTGGTAAAGTCAGCCTAAACAGCTGCTTGATGTAAGAATAAACCTGTTAATTAAACAAACATGCTGTGCAGCAGCATCTATAAATACTGCCTATATTTTTAAGTGTATACCTGATAAGGAAATAAGTTAGGACACAGATAAAACATCAAGACACCAAATGATGAACTGCGATTTTTTTCAGTGTTGATATGGGAATAAATCTGTATTAATCTATATACCAGTATGTACCAGTGATGTTTGCTCCTGGGTTCTGCTTACAGAGGAGCAAATAATGAATAATGTAGGTTAAAATGTAAAGGAATGAAGACATATGTGGAAGGAAAATTCCACCTCAGAGTTCCCTCTCAGTTCTGGTGAAGTAGTGTATACATAGAAATGTTTTAAATCAATGGGAGTATATTTTCCTTCCAGAGGAAAGAGAGTTAGTGTTAAATAAACAACTGATATTTCAATCAGTGAAGGCAAGGGGGATCTCCCAGGTTGTTTTTTGAGACCTATTCTTACTTCTCTGGCCTTTCTTCAGACCCCTAAATGCTACAAGATTCAGAGGGAGAATTTTGCACCAGATCAGCTGGTATTCCTTGGGCTTACTGCTCTAGAGGACTAGAGCTGCAGGAGCTGAAGGTGCCAAAGGGATGGGTGATGAAGTGAAGACTGGCAGGCAGAGGCCAGAGGGAGAAAGACAAAACCTGCTGCTCGTGCCAACCTCTGAGTCTGGATGTTTACATGTAATACCAGGTCTGTGCCCCGCTGCAAACCCCAGCAGTATAAATTTGGGCTGGATTAGCCATTTATGTCAAATTAGCTACAACACACAATAAGGAGTTCATCTCAGTGTATGGCCTTATGTCAGCTGCAGAATGACAGATAGTACTGAATTCAGAGCATAATGTCTATTTATCTTAACCCCCTGTTAACCTTTTTGAACAAATTTGAACTGGCAGAGTGTGTTTATACCAGAGTAGTGCTTTTTGGTTTATGGCTGCAAAGTTTTGATCTGATACTAGGATTCTTAAAGCTGGATTTATGGTTTTGTCCAACCCCAGACATAATATGAACTGAAGATCTTGTGCTATTAACAAACAAGCTTTGCTGTCTGGGCAAGCTGGAGGCCTCTCTCACTGTTACAGGGTAAGAGAAAAATTGTGCCACCCAGAAACTATCATCCAGCCTCGTGGGAGTGTAAAGATTTGTGTTATATGCATTAGAAGAAACGTTTTGATAGAAAACATACAGATCCTGCAGTAAAAATACCCAGAAGGTGTTGCTCCTCGTGGGTTTGAAAACCCACACCATTATGAGGATTGATGGTAGCAGAGGTTCCCAGTGACCCTGGTAATAGGCAATCAGTCTCCTCTCAAAACCACATGCACATGGGTTTCAAGTGTCTTTAGCTGACGACACCTCTCCTGGAGCTCCCCTGACTCCTGTGCTGTCCTGGGGGCTGCTGGCCACAACCCATAGGGGCATCCCTGAGGGGAAGGGTTTACCATGCACAATGGCCTGGGGCTCCTGCCCAAAGGAATCAGAAATAAGATATAAAGTTCCCGAAATATAGAGATTTTGCATGCTATTTTTTCAGATGAGTGTAAAGGTAACTGATGTTCTTAAATGCGAACATTAAATCTACTCTGTAAAAACACAATTATTGCTGCCATGGCAGACATCAGTTGTCCCTTTTGAAGGAATGCCTTTAAAATGCAATCATAAAATCCCTGCACGTTATGGATTTCATTAACATTGTACTCCCCTAGGATCCCCAATTGCACAATAACAGGAGTTCTTTAAATTTTAAATACCACAGACAGGAACAATTTCACTAAAACCAGATGTCAAACCCTCGCATGGGCCTTCTTACTGGTTCTAAGTACTGAAGCTGGCTGGTAATTGATACCTATTAACATGTTTGTTGTTCAGATTACATAAATGGAAAGACTATACTATTTTTCCTGTGAAAGGATACGTTAATGAGGGACAATGACTTACATTGCAATGGCAGTTCCCTGCTCTTGATTAAATTAAAGGGCTGGTTTTATTTTTTATTTTAAATTATGCTATTTCAAACTGAAGGGCAGTCAAGTGTGTGAAACATAAGTGCAATAAACAAGTAGGCTGAGCTTAAGGTTGAGACGTTAATAACATCCCATATGACAATAAACTACCTTCATGCTTATTTTTGGCAGCCTTTGCCTCATGCATATTGTTATTCTATTCATATTGGAAAATCCACAGACTTTATTAACGTGTTTTTAAAGAAGAAATTCAATCTGGAGTGACTCTGTTTCTGATTAAGGTATCACTTCAAATCTCAAGTTGGACCAGCAATTTTCAAAAGTGTGTTTGAGGGCAAAAGTAAAATAGAGAAAATACTGTGCAGACTTATAGTGTGACTTTGCCATGAAAATTTTAAATCTAAGCTTTGACATTTATATCCAAACAACTGAGAAAAGAAATGGAAAGGTAACTTTCTTTTGGTGGAGCCCTGTGAGCAGGTGGTACTCAGATGGACTCGATAGTTTATACCTGTCAGCCGCAAAGGAGCAACCCAGTTTTTCCACCAAAGCATGGGTTTCAGGTCCACAGACGGAATTCATGCAAATTCATTACTAACAACAAGCCAGCACTATTTTCCTAATTATTTTCAGCAAAATTGTCCAAAAGACTTCAACACCTCAAAGGAGACAATGATATCACATGCCCTCTAGACGTCCTCTAAAGATATCTATCTCCTTTGGCTGATACTCAACTGAAGTTTTCTGTTTCTTTTGTCTCAACAAAAACATTAACCTTGAAGGGAGAGGTAAAAGGAAGGGAAAGGAGAACTATAATATTTCCCTTATACAAAAAAAAAATGATACACTGAGGAAATTAGTTTTTGGAGCTGTTTTTTCAAGCTGTTTTGCCCATGTATGAGTGTACATAGCTCATATATATACATGCCCTAGTTGCGCATGCATATTATCAGTTTAAAGGCAGACATCACTATTTAAACAGCTGCAGTGTGTGTGCAGGTATGGAAACCCGCAATCGTGAAAAAATTAATGATTAACTGATAAACACAGAACCTCTGTCTTTCAGACAAGGACATACAGGCAGAAATTTTCACTTTAAAAGTTCTAAGTTCAGCACTGCTGTACCCTTCAGCTTTTTTTTTTTTCTGTTGAATATTTTCTAGAGTTCTTGCTCTGTGCAGCAAAAATTCATTTATGCTGTACTGCACAAAAGCAAACAGTTCACACAAATGACTAGTTTACAATAGCATGCACAACAAAGCAGAACAAAGTGACCTAAGTCCTTCATGTACACGTGCCTTCCTCCTTTTATAAAATGTTACAATTTTTTTTCTATGGGTAATTTCAGAGTATTTTACCAGTTACATGTCCTTGGTTGTTTTTCTGTAAGCTCTTATGGAGATGAACATCTGTTCCTGAGGATATTTGTACAGAGGAAACAGGGGATCTCGATATTTTATCCAGACACAAACTTGCAACATGCACTTACTGCCAGTGGCATCAAGACTTCACAGAAGATGGCAGTTCACATGCACAAGAACCCAGTTATTGGGGTTCCTGATGGTCTGAAGCCCTCAGCATCCATCTCAAGACTGTCAATTAACAAAAAGCATTTAGAACACAAGAGGAAGTTTGAATTATCAATGTTAGTGTAGAATGAAACCACAATAAATAAGCATCAGAGCCAAAGATGAGTTAAACTGTTGTACTTTGTGAAAAGCCAGGGGATGCTGCACTCAGTCTCTGAACTAGCTTGGTTGCTTCTGCTACAGAAGTCGAGCGGTAGAAACTGCTAACAGTAGTCCCTTCACATGGGCCTTGGGCAGTGAAGGAGATGTCCAAGGGCTAGATTGCATGCAAATGATCACCAGCTTCTTGGCTCATGTGGTAGCTGGAGGCAGCATAAAGCTGCTAAAAATTCTACTCAGTGGTTGTTTCAGCCCCTGAGCACTCTGGTTTATGGCAGGAAGCAAAGGAGGCTGAGAAATTCATGGTCAGGAGGCCTAAGGAACCCTGAACTGTTTTAAGTATAAACCCTGGAGTATCCTGAATTCTATTGTGTCTGTTATTAAAGAAGTTAATGGTTAAAAAAGTCCTTTGAAACTTTTTCTCAGAAAGATCTAGTTCTAAGTGAAAGGATTAAGCTATATATATAGGTATGTAGTTATCATAACTTAATAAAGTTAATAAGCTCACAGAACACATGAATGAGATTTGACTAGCTCTCTTGTTTTGATTATCCAGTCATAAATGTGCAAGTGACAGCAGAAAAGAAGGAAACAAAGAAAAAGTGGCGGCCCTCCGACCAGATGAAACACATGGAATCTGATTCTAACGCATTCCACCCTTTTTCCATGTGCATTCCATGGATTGCAAGTGGCAATGATTAATAACAAGCCTTGCACTAAGATAAGGTTGGGGAGATTTTGATGTTTATTCCTCAGTAATGAAAAAGGATAAACAGATTTTTTTTTTTTTTTTTTTTTGCCACTCTGAAGTCTGGTTAGGTCCATTGTACACGATCACCATGTTGCCAGGAGCTCAGGATGCATAGGGGCCCCCAGGCAGGACACCTGAGAGTCCCGTTGTGTGCCAAGGATCAGAAATGAAAGATTTCCCCTTCTTTCTTCCCTTTACTAACTACTACTCAACATGTTTTTAAGCTTTTTTGCAGACAGCAAACCTCACAGGAAACACCAGTGTGAACATTCACATGGAAGGCTAATAAGGCATTGTTTTTATATGTCAGTTAGTAATTTCCTATAGAAAACAACAGAAGCAGGAGGAATGTTTAAAATCTATGAACAAGTTTTAAATATTAGTAATATAGATCTAATATGCTCAAGCATTTCTCTTAGCCTTCGCCAACAGAAATATAATCTAGGTTTCAGCTAAGCAGTGTAAGGCAATGTACAATTGAGGCAAATCAGGGGTTTTTTGATATAATGATGCTAATACTTGCCTACTAGTATAAGGTTTTTTTATGCAGTAATTCATAAGAATAATCTTAAACTGTTAGGGAATCATGTGCCATTAAGCTATGGACCTGATAAAACATAGCAAAAAACAAGCCCAAACAGACTAACTGAACTCAAGGAGCCTCTTCACAGCAACAAATGTTTGCAGGATTTCTTCTGTATTAACAGAGCAAAGCCCAGGTAGCTCATCTTGCTAATGAGTTGTGATTAAAGATGTGGAAGAATAGCCACTAGACAGAGACCACTGAACTCATTCCATGTGTACCATATTCTAGAATAGACATAGGTCTTCTGAGGTGAAATCTGAGTGCATGAAAACACTATGTTGTATTAATGCTTAACTGTAATCAGCTAGAGACATAGCACACGCTCAGCTTACTGGGACATTCCACTTTAAGTGCATGTTAAACTAATATTGACTTTTCCACTAAACCAAAATCTCTGTTATTTGTGCCCAGAAGACTGAAAAAACAATAGATGTGGGAAACAGAAGAATTAATCTCCCTGACCTTTTCTTTTTCTATACCTTTGGGAGTAAGTCTTCTTTTGTGTGTCTAATAGGGAATATGAGATATTCACTTGCAATGATTCTTAAATTATGTAGAAGTACTTTACTGTGTTATTTTTTTTCCTCTCTTTTGCATTCTCCACATTCAATAAACTCCACAGAGTATTATTAATAATATCTTTAAAATGTTATCTTTTTACCTGTATCCATTCTCTGATAGAATCTTCCCCTGGGGTCCATCCATTCTCAGGGTAATTTAGTCGGGACCTTTCTGAAGACCAGATAGCGCTGTACTGGGAGGAGACAGTGATTTGATCAGAGTGAATTTCTCCTGACTCCATACCTAGTGGTTCCATGCACTGGAAATCTGAAGAAAAATAAATTACCATCATTATTGTGGTCAGTTTTTTGATTTAGACTTCGAATAATGAGAACATTTTCCTGCTTTGAATATGAATATCTAAAGAATTTATTTTTATGTGACTTTGAATACTTTAGCAACTTTAAGTGAGGCGGTATTGGGCTTATGGTGTCATTCTTAATACTGTCATTTGAGTTGCCATGGCAATTCCTGCAGTAATAATGCTATACAAATATTTTTAGCCCAGCATTTTAGCCATTTCGATATAGGACAATAGAATTCTCTATTCTAGGCTAGCACAGACACTTCTGTGGATTCATAACATAAAACAATGTATGTTCACCTCATAATCATGCACAAACTCAGGAAAGACAAACTAGATGATTGTATGAAATAATGTGATTTTAAAACTATTTACTTCTGTACGAAAAGTATAAAATGCTTAAAAAATATTATAAAAATTTTAGCCATTGTCTTTGGATTCTGGACACTGGAGTGAAACAGGTCAACGAAATTGGAATCCAGGCCAGAAGATTACTGACCTAAGGGAATTTCCACCTCTTCTGTAACATGGTGTATTTTAAACGAGTTGATCATCTTAATTCAATCTCTTTTTGTTGACACAAAAATTACCTAGATAATTTAGAATCAATTGACATCCTAATCACTATAGTGAGTTCAAAGGCTACTAGGGCATGGAGACTCAATTCTTCTCTCAGTCTTCAGAAAGAAAGGCTCCAACCTCTATTAAAGCAAGAGAGGCCAGTGGCTTTAGACAGATCCTTACACCCAGGTGCTCATGTGCCCCTCGTGTCAGAAGTGGGGTAGGAGAAAAAAACATGTGCCTATGCTCTGTTCAGGGTCTTCGTATTACAGAAATACAATTCATTCCTTCATTAGAAATTTAAGGTAAAATACCAGTGTGTGAAGTGGAGGCCCTGACAGCTGGATATACACTCCTTTTAACACACCTTCTCTGGAGCTGATGTTTCTCTAACAGAGGGGTGGGTGCTGAGTTGAAGGTTTCAACATCTATGAGTTGGAAAAGTGAGATTTAAAAAACCAAATTTCCTATTTTTAAATGAAAATGAAAATATTCTGTAAAAAAGTGTTCAAATCTTTTACCAAGGATCCAAAAATTTACATTCAGAAATGCTATAAAGGGTATTTTATAGGAGTTGTACTTAGGGTGACCTGTAACTGAATTATCAAACTTGTTGTCAGCTGCATTTTCCGTGGTGCATGACCCTTTCCCCCAAATCTGTGCTGCTTCAGTGTTTTAGGAGCCTTGGGTGAAGTATTGGAGCTGAACTACATTAGGGTAAGTCTCAAAGTAAATTAACTTCTGCATGAAATCTGAAGGAGAGCCATAAGCCACTATAGGGAATGCAAAACATGATAAGTGGGAGTCATATTAATATACCTAAAAAGTAAGAGTCTAGTTTGATCTAGACATGTTGGCTTTCCCTGTAGTCTACTGAGAGGGACAAGTACCTCCTAGGGACACCTCACATGTCTGAGATAAGCAGATTGAGCTGTCCTCTGGAGGTGAGCCTCTCTGTACTGACAACACAAAGAGCAAGGGTGGCTGAAATTAAGTGAGAGGATTCACTCTGTCTTAAGTCTACAGCATATAAAATGTTTCCTCTTATCATCCAAAAGGGTTTTCACACACACTGACTTCTGTTCTATTGCTCTCTTAAGAGCTGAAGGCACCCCAGTGCAGCAGATATTAATTCTGACTTCCGTGTGATGGTGCATCTACAGGTCAGGGAGGGTGACTGTGGAGGAGATGGACATGGGGACCCAAGTTGCCTGTATTAACTAATGAAGGAATAGGAGCAGCATCTACATAGGGAGCAATCAAACTAGCTGAAAGCGCAGTCTGAGACAGATGGAGAAGGATGCTTCCCATCCACAGAGGCTGGGTGTGTCCCATTCCCTCTTCCTGGCTATGCATGTATAAGAAAGCTGTTAAAGAGGCAAGGAGTGGAGGAGAGCTGGTGAGTTACAGGGATTATTTCAGTTTACTCATTTTTCTTTTGTTTCTTCTTTGACTAAACAAGTAGATTAAATATGGGTGAATCTGCTTGAAACTCAGTAAGACACAGAATGAAGAGAGAGAGTTTCATTTAAAGCGTGTGATTTATCACTGAGGAGAGCGAGAAAATCTGCAAGGATGTGGTGTAACACAGCCTGTTTTTTTCCTGTGTCTCCCTCACTTTGTTTCATTCCCTGTCCAAAGGGTAAGCATGAAAATCAGGCAAATGGGGAAAAATATGAGTCAGAGAACAAAGCTTAGATAGTTTATGAAATGGTTTAACAAGAGCACATATATTAAATGGGTTCTTTTTATTCAAGAAATCGATCATCAAAGCTTATTCCACGTAATAAAAGAAGGCTTTGGATAGTGCATACATTGTCCATGTTTCATTGTTTTAATGCAAGTGTTCAATTGCTCTGCATTCCTGCGTTCCCGTGGTCAGCACAGTTTTTCACAATAATTATCCCCACTTCCTGGCAATACCGTGGAATAAAACTGTAAGGAGAATTCTGCTTCTTGCACTGCTTTTCAAAGGGCAGCTGTTCTTTAAAAAAAAAAAGGAAAATGGAGCCAATCCTTCCCCACCATATTATTTATTTAATGTTTCTTTAAAGCTTCAGGCAACACCTGGTGTGCAAGAAGACATAACAGAGAGTAGTTTCCAAGAAACTCTGCGGGATAGATAAATACTGACCTTCTGATACACTGCTCTGCGACACGCTGTAGTTTGCTGAGAATCCCTCCTTTGCTATTGCACTGTCAGTGTAAAATACCATTGAAAGAATCCCTGTTGAAGACCGGACACGTCCTGGGTTGTTCTGCCCACAATAACGCCCTATGTGTGGGCCAACTGCAAAGAGAAAGGATACAATAGTAAACTACCAGTCCTGCTATAACAATAGATGCCACTACAATATCCTCCCAAAGACAGTCTCTCAGCAGGAAACAGTGAACCTCTGCAACAGTTCAAAATGACAATGTCATCAATAACTTAGCAGCGAACAGTAAATTGTTCATCCTACCCTGGCAATCTTACTTCTAAAATGCTCCAGATAGCACTCCATGAACCTCTGAAAATGTAAAGAACCAGGATTTCAAAAAGTGTCCTTTAAAGTGTGCAGAGAGGGCAGCGATGCACAAAATTGCATGTACAAAACACCATAAGTATTTTCCAAAGTGTGATTGAAGCACCTATTTATGACAAGAACAACTTAATGTCCTGATTTGCCCACCCAGTATACAAGGTGCTCAGAGGAGTTCGAATAGTGCCTGCCAGGTTTTATGCTCAATACTGCAGATAATCTGTTAATTTTACAGAGAACTTTGAAAAACATTTTTGCAGTCATATTGAGGCTATGGCAATGACTCTTTAACCCCCCTATTTAGGCTTTCAGCACACCCTCATAGGTCTTTTGCCCATATGCTCAATATTAAATAACACTGTAAAAAGAATTTAGGAGTAAAATCTCAATCCCTTTAAAAGAGCAAGGATTTCTTAAGTATATCTCCATACCACAGAATACACACACACACACACACATACGTGATCTCTCTAAGTGTTAATAATGTATAAACCTAATTCTGATATTTTTCAGGGTTTCCTGTGCAGTGAGATAATCTTTTTCCTTAATTAAGCTACTCAATTCACAACCAACATATGTGGCCTTCTAGCACTTGAGCATTCCCTACAGATAGGTCCCTAGGCTGTTGAATGGTGGTACATCTGTGCTTACAAACAATAAAAAAAGATAATGCTAAAACCCACCCATGGAGTCAATCATGGAAATAATCATGAGGCGTCATTCTAATGCTTACACCACTGGCTTTCCAGGCTTAAATTAACACCTTGTCATGTCTCTAGGAAGTCCATTACACTTTCAGTTTAAGATATAAAATGTTTATATATCCTAATTATTCACAGTTCAAAGAAAATCTACAGCTAACATAATTTTCTACTCGTTTATTGGCATTTTACAACAAGTAAAACAGTTCCAGCTTGGAATAACTTTATTATGTAAGCTACACTTTTCTGTAAGGCCCTAGAGTTGCCAGAAAGAGGAAGCTCAGATGTTATAGCTCTTGCTGCCAGCATGTGCTTTTCTATCTGTATTCTGGCCACAGTTAGTCTTCAGTTGCCTTGGCAATCCCATGGCATTTAAAATACCTGCCAATTCAGTCTTTTTCCACCAAAGTTGTTCAATGCAGCATTGATAGAATGAAACACCCTATAGAGGATATGAGTTGAATTCTTTCTCATCCTAGAAATCAGTAAAGCTTCACAGTCTTATTATTTGGAGAGAGAAATTAGTTTTAGACTGTTACCATTAGTGGCTTTTAGAAAACCCAAAATAATGCTCGCATTCCAATTGCTGGAGGTTTTTGGATTTGTATTTGTTTTTTCTTTCTTTTGCATTTTCTAAGTGCAAACAATTCTGATCCTGCTCCTTCCCATGGTGGCTTTCAACATTATAGCTGCTGCTGTTGCTCTCAACTGCAAGAAAAGAAGGAGGATAAGGCCACCATATTGTGGTACTCTGAGCCTCCCTCCTCCCATTTCCTGTAGGGAAGCCTCTTTGAAATGACAAACAGAAGAGAACTTTGTTTAGAGCAGACAGGCTCTAAGATTCCCCATGACTCACTGGTTTATAATTTTTAAGACATATTTAGTGATTCTGCATTGAGTCTTCAACAGATTGGCCCTGCTATCACAGTGCTATGCCCTCTGCTAGTTGTGTAGAGGCAAGAGCCAAAAATTGTCAGAATATTACACGAAGAGGTATTGAATTTTTTGCACAACATGTAAACCTTAGCCTGCTGAGCTAATACGATATTGATCTGAGTACAACTGGATGAAATATTCTTGTTCTTCTTCCATAAATAGCTAACAGACAGTTCTCCTTTTTTCCCCCCCCATTCAAGTCTTGAAAACATTTGAATTACAATAAATTATGAAATATTTTTGGTGTCACCACATCAAATAAATGCTGTGCAGCGTACACCACCTGAACAGTCATTCAGGGGATAATACTGCTGTCTGATTAGATAGACCACACCACTGCTTTTTTTTTTCACCATCTTCTTGACAATTCCTTAGGAACCGAGATGGGATTTCATAATAGACAATATACAGTTGCAAATGGGAATTTTAAGGCAGCAAGTGCTGAAAAGTCCATCATGTTGCTACATCAGAATTCCCCCGGAAGTCCTACTCCGACTACGAGTCACTTGGAAATGTCCTCACTCAGGGATGCTTCTACACTACCTGCAGAACAAAGGCATTTCAGTGAGCCAGCTACTTCATTTGACTGCCCATGCTGTAGCTGTTTCTGGGAACTTGGCTCCTCTTTCGTCTGGCATAGTACAACATAATGAAAAATTGAATAACTTTCAGGTTAAAAAATGTAAGGACAACTAAGACGCCTGTTTTGCAAGCACTTCCCAAAATGCAGAGTCTAATTGGTAGAACTTGAATAAATCCTTGATTATTCTTAATATGTTTGAAGGCTTACAAATCTGGGTGTGGAATATACATGGAATGTGGCTGGTGGTCTAAGACTAAACAGAAATCTTATCCTTTCCAATTCTACTTTTCTACTGTTTGCCTTTCTGGACAAAGAATATCTGTATCAAGAAATTCTGAGACTTACTGAAATGCACATTTGTTCACCTAGTTGAAATGATAGCTTTTGGAATACAATTAAACAAACCCCAACGAAACAGAAGAAAGGAAAAGAGGTATATCATACTTCGAAAATATTTAAACATTACCTAGCCATTTACTGAATTTTAAAGCTGCCTTTTATAAGTATGCTGCTGTGTTGTGGACAGTATTTTCACAGCAGTATGATTTTTATTGACAAAATATTTGCACACAAAAGAGAAAACAACTGAAAAATTAATTCTGTCCTCACAGCCCAGTAGTCAACTACATTGAGCTTGTGTATCCCCTTATATCTTAATAGCTTCTCACAAGAGTGTAGAAAGCAACCACAAAAGAGAAGAAACACACTCAGATTAATAGCAATCTTCATTTGCACTGATGTTAACGACTGCAGTAAAGCATTTTGCTTCACTCTGTCATTCAGTAGAAGCTCTTGTGGTATTGACCAAAGCAGCAATGCTTAGGCTGTGGTTCTCAAACCATACGTAAACTTCTCTAAATTACTTTTGAGCCCTACTAGACAGTCTATAGAGCTTCAAAGAGAGCTGCACGATGAATATGTGCAGTTCATCACTTAAGCTAGTCCTTGTTTTGAGTGGGCTGTTTTTCTTCCAAGTCATCAATGGACTGTTCTCGGCAGAAGCTGCCTGAGGTATATGTGTGCCTTGGGCAAAGATATTTTTGGTGTCTAGTTTATTAATGCAAAATCACATATTTCTATTCTGAGATCTATTCACTCTCCTGCTCTAAATCCACCTATTATCTTCATCAAACCACGATCCCATTCCTGCAATATTTGCAACGTGCCCTTGGCATGTAACTATACAGAAACAAAATGCCAGTTTTGAAGCATTCCTGAATGCCTACCATTCCCCTCTTGAACCAGCAAAACACTTACACCACTGTTTAACTTCAGTCCCGTAAGTGTCCTTGGTGAATTCCTTTTGAAGTCAATCTGACTGCTCACATACTTCAAAGATAAGCACATATTTTGCAGAATCAAGACGCAAGTACTCAGCACTTGCCAGCTTCAATCCACTAAAAGGACAACCAGGTAGGCTGAGGATCCCATGATTGTGACAGAGCATTTCAGGATTAACGTCTTTTTGAATGACTGTTACAGTTGCTGTCAAATTGTCTAACAGAAAATTGTTTTCCATCAGTAAAACGGCAATTACGTGGAAACAAAATGTAAATGGAAGCACACTGACTTTGACATATCCTTTTAAACATCTTTGTGAAAATTTGTTAAAGAGAACATTTCTCTTCTTTATTTTTTGCCTTTTTTTTTTTCACAGTTGTATAAACCAGCAAATTCCTTTTCTGCTGATCTCTAGTGACTGTAGCTGATCAAATTCTACAGTGAAAACATTTTCCACTTATGCTGGGATTCATCTGCTTTAACTCAGGTATCTTAAGTTTACATCCAGCTTACTGATTCATAGCTCCCAGAACAGTCCATGAGACAAGAACCTCCAGAGGTCCATTAACTGTGTCCTAAAGTAGAGGTCTGAGACAGATCAGACTGGAATGCTGTTCCCATCATAAAACAGAGCAGGCAAGGGAACACCCTCTGAATCTGCAGTCAGTGGCCAGGGACTGCCCCGGGACCAGATTAAGTGTGACACAGCTTGACCCTATGGGGCTCTTCCCTCCGAAACTGGATGGCTGTGTCCAACATGCCTGTTGGGAATGACCCCTGGCTTTCCCTGTCCTCCAAATCATGCTTAGAAATTTCTCGGGAAAGTGCAAACTGATGTGTGCTAAAACTGTGCCAGGGAGCGTGCCAGCTATTAAGAAGTGCATGCAACCATGCCTTGTCCCTGTTTCTGTTAATAGTGTAGATGCAGCTTCAGAGTATTTTTTGATGGACTGAAGGGAAACGGACAAACAGTTGAAAGACTTACTTTGGGTGAGCCTTCCTTCACCAAAGGCAACCATTCTGTCTAATTTTCCACAGTGTAGAAATTTACTACTTCCATGTGGATGCAAATTAGATTTATTTTGCCTTCCTTTCTCCTTTCTCTCCCCTCTCCCCTCCCCCCCTCCGCCAAGATTATCCAGATACTCCGTTTTTGATATCTAAAAAATTAATTTCTATCTTCAGTTTATGGCCAGGCCATACCAGTGGTTTCCTGTGTCAGATTTGCTCTTCTCCCTCCCAGGGATTTGTCCTGTGATGCATTTATAGAGAAGCAATCACATTCTGTCTTCCTTTGTAGTGTTAAGTTAAACAGGAGAGACTGTTGGCTAAGGATTGTCCTACAGTGAAATGATGCAGCAAACATTTCCCTGCAACTGCAGCAACCTCCAACAGTTTGAATCAAAGAAAACATGTTTTTCACAAGCCACAAATTCAGTTGAATATTTACAAACACATAAACAACCTTTTTGGATGCCAGGATCATTTTGGGTTTAGACAGTTTGTGAGAGAATTGGAAGGCTGATAATGCCTGTTTTTAATTGCTCTTCAGTACTGCTCAGCCACCTTCTTGAACCAGGAAATTACCACTTTGAAACTCTCTACATTGGCAATAATGCATTTCTTTTTTTGGTTATATTACACATAAATTGATTGATTGGATCATCTTTTCATATGTCAGTTGAAATGTAAGTTCTGTAGGAATTCAGTTTGAACAGATTTGGCCTATATACAAATAAACATATTATTAAATGTTCCAGATATCATTATTGTACTGTTACAATATTGTCTTCCTAACTGAGACATTAAATACTAAATAGTCTTTTAGCTATGTTATGAGTCTTTCTTCACTATTTATTGGAGTGGATTGAAAAGAACCGTGATAAACCCATTAAGCATAAAACAAAGAGGAAAAAAACCCCAAACATACATTAAAAAACACATAACTATTTACTGCAGCATCAGTGAAAGCTTTAAGCAAAATTATATTGGGAATTTATCTAGGAAAACAAGCAAGTTTAAATGTGTTCTTATAATATATTCCTTAAGTTACAGGTTTTCATTTAGATGAAATATTAATGTAGGATTAGCAGTTTGTAGAAACTGCCACTGCTGTTCTTAAAAGAAAAATAATCTATTAATAAGCATTATCATATCAGTGGAAAACTGAAATAGTTGTAATTAGTGCCCAACATAAACAACATAAATCTTCAGTCTCTGAGTTTTGCTACAAATTACAAAATTAAGAAGAGAAAGGACAGCTCCAAGATGTTTCTCTTCATCAGCTTATGCCATATGTAGAACCAGTGAAAAAGGCACCGCAAATAATCAGTTCTACATAGCTCTTTGCCCAGTTAATATAGGTATTTGGGCACCCTAAATGTTGGGCATTCAGCTTGAACAGTCCCCTTTAGGCTGAAGCTGCAGCCTATCGTGCTGGTCCTTTGAGAACTGGTACACAGCTGCCCAACCTACAGGAGACTGGAATCTTGAGGAGCCAGTGCTGTACATGAAAAACAAAGAGAAATCATGCAGCTACTTTGTTTGTCAGTCTCAGTGTAAAACTGGGATATGAGACCAGGCAGAGGGTGAAATGAGGGCTCTCTGGCTCTATAGGCTTAGCTGATATCTAGCTATGCACTTAGTGAATATGCACAAGGTCAAGTGTGGTCAACAACTAAGTGGAAAATTACTGAGATGGCAGAGATGTTCCAGAAGGGTACCCAGCACACCCACCCTGACACATGTGCCCAGCTAATCGGAGATTATAAATTAACAAATTAAGATAAAACCTTTGGATTTGCTTATACTGCTGGAAGAGAGAGCACTGTAATGGAGGAACCCTGCAGTGCCCGGTCACCGAAGCCACCTGAATGAATAACTCAGTGACTGCTTACTGACCTGGTTAATCATTTAGTCACCATGACTTCAACTGTATGGACACCACGTTTTCCCTGGCAAAGAAATTCTCTGCTTTGACAGCTGGTCTGTAACGCAGTTCCTCCACAAGTCAGAAGGTCAGTACCTAAAGTCCAGTTTCTGCAATTTGTTGGAAATGTCTGGACTAAACTCACGCATCAGCTGTGAAAATCTGGGGACCCATTATAAGGCTTACATTTACTTTGTTTTAGTGTAGGAGGTTCATCACATATACCTGCTGACTGAATACAGAGGCTTCCACCAAGCCAACTGTTCAAGATTGAGCATATTTCATAAAAGAAAAAAAATCATTCACACTGTGATATGTTTTACTGAATGAATTTACAGAACATTTTCCCAATTTCTCTTTAATTCAACTCCCTTCACATAAATCAAGCAAGGACCTTTCTAGTATGACATCTAAAAAAATGAGAATATGCCTTGCAGCCCACCACATAGTAATGGTTATGCATATCACAGTCCATTTTTCTCTTACCATCGGG
Source organism: Oxyruncus cristatus (assembly GCA_013399855.1). NCBI lineage: Eukaryota > Metazoa > Chordata > Aves > Passeriformes > Cotingidae > Oxyruncus > Oxyruncus cristatus. The sequence goes on along the minus strand of VXAY01003532.1, from coordinate 963,472 downwards.
GAATCCATCCCAGATCTCCAATCGGTCATAGCGACAGAATGCTCCCCCTGGAGTATTTGAGTCGGGTTCTAGCTCAAAGCTTTCAAATTCCAGTATAATCTCTGACATCTTTGGTGCAAAGATAATATAAGTGCATTCAAGGCTGTTGGGATATTTTTCGGGGAATCCAGGGGACTTTATCACTCCACTAGAGGAAGTAAAGTTTCTGGAACATTCAGGTCCTGTAGGAGAAGGAGAAAAATAAACTGGGTTAACACTATGTTACTAAGCAAAGTAGTTAGCTGGGAAACAAATTAGGTTGTATTGTCTCTCCAGCAGCAAAGGTGGCTTTTCAATGAAACACCTCATTTTAATCGCTGCATTAATCATTCAGCCAGCTTGTTCCTATTATTGATAGTCAGGTTTTAAAGCCCAATTCGCATATACTGTCTGATCTTCAATTTTCAATTTGTATGGAACAATATGAAAACTTGTACCAGCTCTAGAAAAAATTATGACAAATACAAAGTCATGTGGGAACAATGAAAGTGTAAGCTGCAGAAATCTCGACAGAGCCCTAGAGAAATAATTATAGCCCCTTCAAGCTCAAATCTTTAAATCTTATGGCTGACAGGCTTTTATTGGTGAAATAGAATTTTTTACGAAAGCGGGTGAGTGAATTCAGTAGAGGGAGTAGTGGTTTCAGATTCCTGGAGCACTGACTCAGTACCTCTGCCAGATGTGACCTATGCCTCCTTGACAAACTAAATGTGAAAGGTAATTCGTACATGTACGGAGGGTGAGTGACTCATTCTGAGTGGTGTTGACACAGGTGCACCAGTAAAATGTTGCTGCAGTGCTGGTATGATAAACTGTGTGATTACAGGCAGTCTTGCTAGGAGTCACCTAATGTCAATGTTGACACACCAGCTTTCCCTGATATCCCCACGATGGCATATTGGGATGCTCCAAACAGTGCTCTTGGTGGAGCAGGAAAGTGGCAGAAAAGATGTAAGGGTAAAAAAGGCCAGGTCACTGGACTTGCCTTTGTGAATATGGGGACAAACTGGAGTCTCTCTCGTGTTGACAGATCACATTTCTCCTTTATTTAGGTCCCTCGGGAATCCTCTCTGTGGATCCCACACCTGCAGGTGTGCTCAGAAGTCAGTGCAGGCACTGCCCACACATGTTCCTACAAGATCAGCACAGGTACCCCTCTCTGCCTCTTGACACTCCAAATTTAACAGAAAGTGATTTACAGGACTTGGAGCATTGGTGGATAGCAGCTGACCTGGGGAGTCTGAGTAGGATGACTCAGATTAAGGTCTTCAGACATGGAGTAAAGGAAGGACATGGAGAGCACAGTTTGCTTGCAACAGGAAGATCTGTGCTGGAGGATGATGTGTGTGAGGTTCTAATTTGGGTGAGGATGCCTAGAAATTGTAGTCAGGAGCCTTAGAGGATTTCCAATGCTTAACACAGATCATTGATGAAAAACAGTCTGGCTTGTTGCATATATGAATACTTTTATTTCACTGTAGAAAATGTTTTCCTTGTGAATGTGCCAAAAATATTACCCCCCACAGATTTGGCCACCTCCCAGCTAAATTCAGCATGCAAGAGAGAGGTCTGAATGAATTTAGTCAGTTCAGGTATTTTTGTCCTTCAGCAGATACTGATAGGAAATGCTTGAGCTATCACATCAATATTCAGAACACTTCATGGCATATTTTGGAAGATGTGGATATTGATGCCTATGTAACCTGACCCATTCCAATTTGGGAAATTACATTTTGCCTATAATTAAATCACCCCCTTACGCATTAGTCAGATATTCCTCTTCTCTCCCTGTCATTCCCTTGTCTCCTTGTCATGTATGGGAGGGTTATATTCTGGTGTTGCTCCTCACTCCCACCAGTAGCTGCTATTCCAGGATAAAATAGCTTTGCTATGCCATTCATAGTATAAAGTGTTCTGTACTCCTCTTGGAATCGAATAAAAGATGCAATATAAAATGTAAGCCAGGATCATTATTGCTTTATTAAATACAGCCAGATCCTGGCTCTGAGAGTGCACAATTGTCAGGCTTCTTACACTCACACATGGTATCTCAGTACCAGCTTGCTTTAGTTTAAACATGTTTTAGTCAATCTGGTGCAAGAAACAGAAACTGTTTTCACAAGAGCTGCCTCTCTAAAATGCCCTCCACAGATTTTGACCCTTTATTGACACTGTGAAGCAGCTGCAGGAATTAAATCAATACTAAGGCTGTGAGAAACTCAATGGGGCAATCTGCATGGAAAACTGGCAGAAGAAGTTCCAGCAGAGACCTGACAAAATAGATACTTCTGAGGTGGAGAAACTACATGTGTGCATGTGTATGAAATAAAAGAAGAGATATGAGCTGAAGGAAAGAAAGAGAGGAGGAAACAGAGAGAGCAAAGAAAGAGATGACATTGGGGATAATTTCATCTGCTATCTGTGGGTGTCACCAAGCCAGAAAAGTATTTGCCTTCTTGGTTGACATTTTCTTTTCTTTCAGTTTACACCATAAATTTAGTTGACTAAAGTTAGGAATGTTGAATATGAATCATGTGGATCCTTTGCTAGTGAATAAGTCACTCGTCCATCCTAAGATAGGCTCTCTGCTGAAGCCAAAATGATGATATTTCACATGGGCTAAACGTTGGGCCAAATGGCTTTCATCTTTTAATCCTGAAGTTCTTCAGTGTCCTTCTGGCTAAGGAGCTGAATGAGAATTAAAGACAGTTCCTATTCTCAAAGCCCATATTTCCTTTATCATGGTCATTATGTGTGCTGATATGTCCTTTACAATTTTCATGGCATGCATCATTTTAAGCATTCAGCTTAGAACACAGGTAGCATAATGCAGTTTTTCCTTTTCAAAAACTAGGGCTACTCTCATATGAATAATGGGCAAAAACATACTGCAGGGATGAAGCCCAGCCTTCTGCTCAGCACCACAGGACCCTTAGCTTGGCATCACACTTCTCATACCTGGGAAATGATGAGCCAAGTTGTGAATATGCTAAACAAAACATACTTGTCTGGTGTGAGCAGCAGAGCTTCACCTGTGCACCAGGGTGAACTGGTCAGCTTTATCTGGTACAGATATTAAAATGCAAATTTGGAATAGCATATATGCATTTATTCAAAAGTTAAAAAGGGCTGTGTTCCCACAGCAACAATAACTTGTATCCTTTGTGCACACATGGCATTTTCTAACACTGTGCGTGGTGATAATTTTTCTGCCTTAATATACAGTTTGTGCTGAATGAACTTGAATTAAAGTTGCTCTGGGAGCCATAACTTCGAGTTTCCTGACTTCTGTGTGAGTAAAATCACATTCATAATGCCATCTTAACATTGTAAATGTGTATCTTTGAGAGATGTAAATGACCACACAAGGAAATAGACAGTGTTCCTGTCAGAGCTCTGAGTTGCCACTACACTATTAGGAAATAAATAAAACCTTTTTTTCTTGAAAATGCTCAGTTACTAAAATAGATTTTTTCACAGATCATTCTTTCACTTCATCTTGTGTTTCAGCCTTCTTATTTATGAAAGATGGTAGTGCATATATAAGCAATGCGAAACATCAGAACACAGAGTTTACCCTCCTAAGGACACCAAAACAGAGACATTTTTTCAGGAAAGCTTGGTGTCATTTGGATGCTGAATTCTTTCAAAAAATGTGACCCTGAAGGTCAGCAAAAGAATTTCTGGGAGTCAAGAGTGGATTTACAGACAGGGAAGATGGTGAACAAGAGGTCTGTGGCCCCAATTAACACTGTGCAGGGAAGCAATAGCAATAGAAAAGAGACTTCACTACTGTGTTTCTCCTCATTAAGAGTACAGCTGCCATCAAGTGTGTGTGCTGAACACAGCTGAAAATCTGGCTCTAGTTTAGGTGCATAAAAGGGATTTGAACTGGTTCTGGAAACGGGGTACCGACTGGGAGTGACGTGCACTGGAAATTTTGAGTTTTGAGCTGCTTTTGTGATTACCCTAAACGTTAATGTTAAAGTCAATTTTTTTTTTTACAGAATTAATCTTACTGTCTCTTTATATATTATGAGTTTTGGTTCTGTATTCTCAAGAAATGGAATACTTGAATAACTAATCCAGCTATTAATCCAGCTACAGGGAAAACATATGCTAAAAATATGACCTTACAGACCTTCTAGCTATTGACTCAGAAAGGGATATAAAAGAGGGAGTGCCTATATGTCTGGTTAATTTTCTACTCTTTGTTCCTCTGGGCTTTCTCTGTGGCCCATACAGCTAATTGTGCTCACTGGAACAGGACTCCTGGCATGAGCATCCAGCAGGTCATGCCTGTGAGCAGCGTGAGCTTCATCTCTCCTTTACCTCCCAAACATGATTTGTGAAAGCAACAGCAACATCATCTGCTACCCATGTGTACTCCGGTCCTTTCCAAACCCACAGCCATCTCTTGGGAATGCAGAGCAAAACACTAACCAAAATGAGTCAGGGGCTCAGAAGGTTACAGCGCTGTTAAGGCGGTAACATTGTAAACCATACAGTAATTATTATTACTAAAACCGAAAAAAAGTGAAAAAGCTAATGGTTTTAAGATGGTTGAAACAAACAGCTGATGAAAACTATCATATTTCACACAGAGGAGTCAACCCTCAGACACAGTTGACCCATTGGATTCATAATGATTTACGCCCATTGAATACATGCCCCGCCTTGGAATGACTAGGGAAGTAAGAATTTCTCTTTCAAGCATTTTCATGCATTCCCCCCATTCCAAAGAATTATGGTGAACTTTCTAATGCAGGTAAAAATCACAGGTTACAAACTATGTAACAATGAATTGTTTCTCACCTCTTTTGAAAACTTCATAGCGGATAGAAAATCCTGCTCCATGTGTCTCATAGTCGGAAACAAATTTAATAAAAAGATATGGTCCTGAAGACACTAAAGGAGGGGGAGCAATCTTTCCACAGTACTTTCCCCATAAGCGTCCTTCAGCATTGTCTCCATCAATCACTTCAACATAATCATACCTGGTAGATAAATGGAAGGAAGAAACTTTTAACTTCCAGGAAGAAGGAGACCTAATTAATTTAGAAACCATAACACAACATAGATAATCAAGAAAAATGCTAGCTTGCTTGGAAAATGCATTATGCTGAAAGATGTAAGCAAAATGAAATAATTAAAATGGACTACATTATGTCTGTAGACATCATCTGGCAACATGGAACAATTAGGAAGAATGGTGTCCATTATGCTTGCAGACAATGTCAGCTAAAGTAACCAATTAACAAAAAAAAAAAAAGAGGAAATCTCATGAGCACAATTCTGTATTATTAAATTGTGTTCCTTTGTCTGTGTAGTGTTGTTATCAATACATAATGCATAGCATTCTTTTCAAACTGTGAAGTTCCGTTATGAATTCAAAAATGTCTTTTTGGCTGGAGCTCTTTATGAACAATACTTTGATTTCCATATGCTGTCCTCCAAACATATGTCCACAGAATAATAAATAAATCCCTAAACATTAGATTTTGTTCAAAACTCTGCCATGTTGCAGATCAGGGGTAGAAAAATCTGTTATTTTCCTTGTCATCTGGACAAATAGTTTGTAGCAAATCACAAAATCCACAAGTCAGTTACAGTACTTGGCTTTTCTCAGACAAATATTATTTCAACACAAATCACCTTTGTTAGGTATTTGAATCAAGAAGTGCAGGCTATAATATTCATACTTGTACAGCATGTGATTACTAGACAGGCTGGGCTAAATCCTCCCTGGTTGCTTCCTTCATTCCTAAGGGTGGTATAAGGAAAAGCATATAATAATACAGTAATGATTGGTAGTAAAAGTTAACCTGTGAGCAACACATTAGGGTTCCTCTGTCACCAGAGATGCCAATATGCGGAGTCTGGTCTGACAGATTTGGTTTCCAAGGGCTGAAGAGAGCGAGTCCAGCAGGTTGGTGGTGCTGAACCAGCCAAGGGAATACACGTGAGAATGAAAGTCACAGGAGGCAGAAGCTGCAGGTGCAGAGACAGGTCTGTTCTTAAGTTTTATTAGCAGATGATTTCACTTGACCCCAGACAGGAAGGAGGAGCAGACTCAATCTGCAGAATCAGTTTAATCTTATCCTAGAAGGTGGTGGCATTTGGAGCCTGGGTTGTGCTCTGGGCCTCTTTCAGATGGCGGCAAAAGGCTTTTGCCTGCCCCTGCGTCTCTGTGTCTCAGCCACGCTGCCCTTTCATTTAACAAGTTGCTGTTAGCCAGACAATCTCATTTACTTTTCATTATCTTACTACGACTGACATTAAAATGTTGCCATTAATTTGTTTAGGCCTTTATATTCTACTGTTAAGTCACTGAAATGTTCCAAGCATATCAATATACAAGGAAGAGCTAAAAATGACAGGACTATAAAGTGTGTCTGACATTCTTAAAGAGATCAAAGGAAAAAAATGTCTTCATGATGACCAATGTCATTTTTAACAACTCTGCTCCAAACCATCCAGGGCACATTACTTATGTTTACACAAAGTCCCATGAGACAGCTGCAAAGATGATATCACTAGTTAAAGTGGACGGCTTAAGGCTCCTTAAATTAAAAATGACATTACCTCATCAGTTAAAATTGCGTGCCAGCTTTGGTGTATATCAAGTAGAAAATAAAGCTGACACTGATGGAACTGTAAGCATTAACATATGTGAAATATTGTGTTAACTGCATTTCCTCTTATGTATTTGATTTTTCTGGTAGCAATTGCTCAGCTCACTGGCTTTGCTGTCCCAGTGCAGGTTGGTGAAAATACAAAGTGGAAATGTGCATTTCTGAGATAATTTCACAGATACTTTAAGTAGCCTGCAGTTTTTAAAATTAGACTTCTGTTTCTTCTATAATGTCTTCATGATATATGTATAAGAGGATTTGAAAGTTAGGAGGAGAGTTGTAAAGAGATATCAGAATTGTAGTGTTTTTTCTTTTTTTTTTCCTTTTTTTCCTTTCTTTCTCAGAAATTAAGAATGTCTCTAGGTTTCCTGCAAAGCCCATTGGAAGCACTCAGTGATACACACCGGTAATTTTTAGAGTTTAGGAAAAAAATGTATGTTGAGAATTTTAGACAAGACAACCTTTCTCCAAACAATTAACTCCTTTTTAAAGGGAAAGAGTAACTGCATAAACTCACAGCATCTGAGTGACAGTCTTCGCTCTTCTCCCTATGATAACATTATTGCACCAGTTTCCTAGGCACCATTCATTGCTCAAGCCTCAACAGTAGATAAATTTTTGAATGCTATGAAAAAATGCTAAGCAAATTTTACATTCTTTTTTCCTTCATAAAGGAGATAAAAAATTCCAAAGGTTTGGATTCAGTATTTTTATTCTTCTACACTTTAAAAATAAACAATCTTAGATAGTCTTACTAAGTCTTCCATATACAGCCAAAAAATAACTAACCTGTAAGTACCAATTTTGCTGTTATATGAAGCAACTTAGGCAAAAAAACCCCAGTCAAATTAAATTCTATCACTCTCCTAGGTTTCCTCCTTTATAGCAATAGCCAAGCCACACTTTCCATTGTCCCTTATAGTGACAGAATTGTAATTTATGGGCCTCTTCTGGCTGCTGTGCATTTGTAAATGACACAATTTGGTTACTAAAAGGCTGTCTTCTAATGGATTTTGCAAGCTATAGGTCATGCAACCCTGCGGAAGATTGGAGGATTTTTTCAATTTTTTTCTTTTGCTTTGAAAAATTACTGAGAGACAGAAAAGAAATTTAGCTGTGAGACAATAGGTAAGAAGTACAATTTGAAAAGAGGAAGTGTTAGAGATGAACCCTACAACCTTCATGTTCTGAGGATGACGTCTTTCACTTGGCAGCTAGCAAATGGATTTTGATTCTTCCATACTGGTGGCAAAATATGGTAGCTGGGTTGCAGCAGATGAGTATCTATATTATTTTTTTCTTAGGGAAATGAAATTACTCTGGATTTTACTAGTTTACATGTGGAACCCAACGTCCCACTGTCATTTTTGCACTTTTCAAAATCCTACCAGAGACCATAGCATATCATAAACAACTAGTCTGGTAAAAAGGAGAAAGTACAGTCACAACTTGGAAATGGAGTTGCTGCCATGGAAGCTCAGAAAGCAGCTTGCATCTCCCTCTGGACTTGGTAGCAGTTCTTTTCCATAAGTTTGTCGGAAGATGCTGTGCCAGGGATGCAGTTGGCACGTTGGCACCCGTGCGAGAAGACTGAATGCGTCACCTCTGCAGCGCCCAGACAGACTCGGCAAACAGCCCAGAAAACTGAGTTTGCAAATTTGGATTTCCCATTTGGCAATTCTTCACTCAGTTACTGCTGTCAATGGTGTGGCAAATATTTCTTGTAATTTTATAGTCCTTTAGGGCTTATGGCACAGAGATGTAAATATAAACATGGCGCTAACCATGAAGTGTAGTTTCAGGTGAAAGACTAGAGCATAAGTTAGTGTATGAAAACGGGAGATGCCTGCCCAGAAGAGGGGAAAATCAGCAGATACATTCATGAAGCCTCTATGCCACAACGCCAAAACTATTCCCTTTTTGCTCGTCTGGGTCGTTCCAGATACTCCATTTCTGTTTCCAGGCCAGTGCGTGGCTTTCAGACGGGAGACTGTAGTGCAACAGCTCACATACACACCTCCCGCTCCTCCCAGCTGGTGCCTGAGCATACCATTATTAGTTGGTCCTAATTTTGTGGTTCAGCAAGACAATATCTAGGACAGATTCCCAGCGGAAAAATGAGGGAATTTAGAATTCCTCCACAAATTCTTTAGGGAATTGCAAAAAACTTGTTCTTTTTGGGACAGTGCAAGTTATGTCTTCGAGGAAAAGGCCAAGCAGTACCTACAAAGTGAACACTGAGCAATGAAAAATATAAACAACTGCAGAATACAGATTTTGGTGAATCTTCTAGTTTCAGTCTCTAGTAGGTGATAACAGTGCTCGTGTCAGGGCTTAGTTTTGAACATGCTGACGACCCCTGAAATGGACAATAGCACGTTGCACTGCAGAAAGAGAAGTGAAAATGCTGGAAAGCCCCGCCCGCTGCTGAAGCCAGCCACCCTGCCAAGCTATGCTCTGCTTCTGCCCATCTTCCTATTACTAGGGCAGTGACATCGTATGCCTTTTGCCAAAAAAAATTCCTTCCCAAAAAATAGGCAGAACTCATCTGAAATCTAAATATCTACCATTTAACTTTATGAAGCAATCAGTGAAGCATATACAGCTGTAATTTACGTCTGAGTATACCATATTTTTCTGCTGCCTACTATGATCTATAGGGTCATTATGAGTACTTTGGCTATTCACCTGTTAGAACGAAAAAAATTTCTGAGTCTCTGTTTCTTTTAACACTCTGATTCCACATCCACCAAGCTGCTAAATTTCTCCCTGACGCAAATTATCCACCCCGGTTAATTCTGGGAATATCCTTGGTTCTGAGAATTTTCTTCTTAGTATGTATCTTTCTTTTGCCTTTATTTTATGAAGAAATTTTTTTTTTAATTCCTCACAGGGCTCCATTTCAGCTGAACAGAAGGCATTGCAAAAGGAAATCTAAATAAAGAGTTTCAAGTTGTTCCGCACTGTGACTTTGTGCCCCATTAGTTACTGGGGGCTAGAGGTGTGGGATTTACTGCAGTGCTTGTGGCATAAGGCAATCTGTATCCCAGAGCTAAAAGCTTAAGAGCTGCAGGCACTTGAGGGATACCAACCTTAATCCCAGTTTATTAGCAACAAGAAAAAGAAGTACATGTTGTTAAAAATAAAAAATTAAGCACAGCCCCAAATGGGCTGATTTTGTGCCTGAAACCTCAGCATCTGCTGGGTTTCTCTGCATCTGAGCCTCCTCTATAGAGCCTGACTGTTCTCCAGGAAGGTCACTCATCTAATGGACATTGAGGGGCTGCCCCATTCTGTGCAGCTACATTCTACAACCTTCCCTCTAGCGACTGTCAGTGCAGGTACCTGCACCAAGGGGATATAACTGCTCACACATGGGCCTCAAAACACACCTTGATGGAGGTGAAAGCAGCACATAGCCCTTGGAGGATCCAGAGTGACTGCTGTGTCCTCAACAAGTCTAAGCAGGACACAGGTACTCTCTGATCACCAGGTGGCATGGAAACTGAAGGGGTTTTTTTCTTTTCCTAGCCCCTTTCCAGTGTGCCATGGGGTCCTGCATGGTGCATTCCTGCCTGGCTGCTTCCTCCCATCATTCAGTGCAGTCTTCCCAATGGAGATTCTTTTTTCCATCCTGCCAAGTCAATTGTTGGTGTGGGCGTGTTTTTAACAGGATGAGTGAAATGACCTTTCATTTACTTTCTTTCTTTCTTTCCTTCTTTCTTTCTTTC
>VXAY01003532.1:912081-952337 GCA_013399855.1 Oxyruncus cristatus | reverse complement strand
TCTCTCTCTCTTTCTTTCTCTCTTTCTGTTTATCTCTCTCTCTGTTTCTCTCTCTTTCTCTCTCTCTCTCTGTTTCTCTCTCTTTCTCTCTCTTCCATTCTTCCTTTCTTTCCTTTTTTTCTTTCATCTCTCTCTCACTCTTCTTTCTTTCTTCCTTTCTTTTGTTCTTCCCATTCTTTCTTTGTTTCGTCTATCTCTCTCTTTCCCTCGCTCCACTCCCACTCCACCATCCCCCCCCAACTTCTCTCTTTCTCCCTTTTTAAATGAAATCCATGTATGGACACACATACAGTTGAATTGGGATCAGCCAGGCATTGCAAACTCTGTGAAAAAGGGGGAACTGGGAACCAGTGCCTATGGCGGGAGGCTTTTAAACTGGTTTTGCTTGTACTGGATTCATGGTGGGGATGAAACCTCCTGAGGGAGAGAACATATCATTTAAATCCCACGGTTCTCTAAAGTGCTGAATATTTAAATACACAATTTGCAATCAATTAATGATTTGTAATTTACTGTCAGTTTGGGGGGCCTTTGTTTCCATTGGTCTTTTGTGAGCTGGTGTTTTTATGGTCTTCACCCAGGGCCAAAATTCACTGAAGTTACTCATACAAAGCTCCTGTCAACCTAAAAGATTTCTGGGAATAAGGCCATTGGGATTTGGCCACTATTCAGTAATTTACTAATGCCATTAACTGACAATGGGTCTCCATTAAGAATGAACTACTGAGGGTCTATTTTAGTACAAGACAATGCTGCAATGAAAAAGAGAAAAGATGTAACAAAGACATCGATGAAGGTCTACAGTTACCCACTGTAACATTTGATTCCAGCTAATGTTACCAACAGTTTTGTTATTACATTGGTTTCTGGAATCATTGGATGCATAGGGATTTGCCCTTTCATTTTGAAATTAAGCTTTTAATTCTCTACTGAACAAAGGAGTCTGAAATGCAGCGTACCTTAACCACTAAAATTTCAAATCCCAGAAGTAATAAAAATAATAATTCCTATTTTAAAATACGATTATTCCTCATCTTATCACATGCTCCTGGTTGTTTGGCTTACGCCTTTTGAATACCTGGGACTGGCAGAACTGAAGATCTGAACTAAATGAACAAGATTGTATCTGCACTTTTATCTATACAGGTCCACTGAGAACAGTAGACAGATCTTTAGCTGCTGCAAATGAGATTAGCCCCTTTATGTCAATGGATCTAAGTCAGTTTACACTGATATATGGCTACAGAGGGTGCAAGTGGTGACAGAATATTTTACCTTGTATTTACTTAGTTCTATTTTATTTATACCAAATAAAACCTGGAAAATACATCAACAGAAATGAGAACACCAGGATTCACTTTTGGAATGTACGAAACAATGTCATGCAGAAAATGAAGAAGAATCAGAGGTTATGGATCAGGTTTTGCCATTTTACTACTGCAATGTCCTAGGGGAAGTAAAAGCAAAATTCATCTGCTAAGGTCTTCACTTCTATCTGCAAAAAACATTTTACCAATGAAAAGATTTGATCTTGAAGTTAGGGCAAATTCCACTGATTTCACTGCTTGCCACATACTGTAATAAATTATAATATAATGATCCCCGTATATAAAAAAGAAAATCTCTTCTGGGAAGAAACACTCAATTTTAAACCTCTTCAGTGAGGAATTTAGGTTCATAACTTTCTGGCATAGAAAAATGCTGTCTTTTTATGGAAAAGGTTTCTGTCTGTCAAATGAGACAAATTTACAAATGCTTGACTTCCACTTTAAGTGGGGGAAAAAGAAACACTTAACAGTTTAAAGACTTCAGAGACGAAGGAGCTTTCTAGTGTCAAACTGGTGAAGTTTAGTATTTATAGGAAATTCACATGCCTCTAATTACTCTAAACTCAGTTCCCAAGTAAAATATGCCATCTGGAAGATATTAGAATCATTTACAACTTGTTCACTTCCCTATTTCACTGCAAAATCTTACCTCTTGCCAACTTTCCAGTGTTCTTCACAAAATGAAATGCAGTCTGATTTTTATGGGTTGTTTCGTAGTTACTTTATCTACATTGAGACAGCTTAGCTGTCTCACTGGAAAAAAAATTACACTTTTAAAAAACTAATTTTACTCATTACTCACTGTACCTCAGGTTCTTCCACATGGACATTTCAGGTGTGAGGCTTATGCTTTGGCTTGGTTTGGTATTTAGCCACTAATTTGACAAAGATTAGATTTGGAAAAATACTCTAGGTGATAAGAGAGGAAAAAAGATAACACAAGCAGACGTCTTGCATAAGAGTAGGCTCTTGCAAGCTGAAAAAAACCCCCACCATGTCCAAAAACTTGACTATATGGCTTTGTTTTTGTTTCTCTGACCTCCCAGGAGATGCCCATCAATCAGAACACTTCTCGTTAGTTGAGCAACTTCATCCAAGTATGCCAATCTGTTTATAAGCGAAGCTTTGCAACATTCCTCTGAGGTAAAGTTGTCATTCTCATTTTACATATGTGGAGACAGAAGAGAGAGACTGAGTGCCAGCAGTCTTACAGAAATTTTGCAAACAGCAAGGAACAAAGCCTCAATAGCCAGATACCGTGTTTTAAATATAAGAGCTCCTCCTGAAATAATGGAAAGATTCCTAGTGGCTTCTGTGGGTTTCAAATAAAGCTTCTTAACAGAGGCTTGAAACTTGGAAGTTTTCCTGAGCCATAGAATGACTGAAAGAAGGGGCTGAAAAGTCTCACACAGAATCACAAATAGGTTTGTGTGATTTCTGTAGGAGAACTAGACTAAATTACTTCCATACAGAGACTCATGCATACATACACACTCACACTGCTGTATACCTCTATATCCATTAAATATTTTTTTCAACTGTCTAACTAGTTTAATGATTCATGGTTGGATTAGTGCTGTTAGCATTCACTAAAAAGCCTACCTAATTGGTAAGTTATAGAAGCTTCAGTTTTGCTTCCTTGAAGGCCTGAAGTACAGAGAAAGAGTTGTATCAAATGAAGTTCAGAATCGGTTGTGATTTCTTTTTCTTTCCATGAAAGTAGAAAAGGAATGCTTTAAAGTGATGGTAACCTTCTAGTACTACATTTGGGAGTTTTGAACTGCTGATTAATTTGTAATTATCCTGTTGGGATCTATGTACTATATTAATCATAACCTTAGGAACTTGACTTTTAAAAGTATTAGGTAGAGGTTAGCTTTCCACAGAAACTGTGAAAGTTCAGAACATAAAATAAGTTCCACACTCTTGAAATTCAGATATTTGTCCCTTGTGGGCTGTCTATAACCTCTCTGACCAATACCCATAATTAATGAAACTCAAAGAGGCTAAAGGAGAAAGGAAATTGCAGACATAAATATCAGCTTTAGAACAGAACTTATGGCAATTTTCTTCCTTAGCAACCATGTCCTGAAGCTCTGTAAATGAAGTAAAATGATGGGCATTTTCATTTATTTCCAGTTAGGAACTATATTAAGAGAATATTAAGGATGCAGTGTTAGGCAGTTGGAACCAATATTTCTCAGTGTTGTTCCTTTTGTTGTGACTTCTGCATCACATGGCATTTGGGCAGACTTTTGGCCAAGTGAAAAATCCACTGTGGGATTAGTGTCGTCACATATATAGCCTGTACTGATATAAATGACTGCTATGTGTCCTCCTCCCCTGAAAATGTGTGGATTGATTTTTTGCTGAGAGTGTATCTCAGACCCATACATAGCCACATGACTAGGTGTATGTACAGACAAGTGGAGTTACTGGAAAAAGCACAGCTTTGGTTTTGAAACTTTTGACTTGTCAGTGTTTCATTCTGTGCAGGTATTAGGGCTTTTCCAGTGGGTTTGTAGTGGGGAAAGGAGGGGCAGACTCTCTTAAGCTATCAGCAAGGAAAAAAAGAGTTTAAAGTGCATAAGGGAGATCAAAACTTTCAAGGATTTTTTTGTATTGAAAACAGAGTTCTAAAGTGTGTGAAAAATGTGGCATTATTAGGTAAATATTCTCATAATGCTGAGAAGATCTTTGGCAGACTGTTTTTAGCACTTACAGATGAAAACCATCTCTCCTTACTTCTTTCATATATTACAAACTTGCAAAGACAAAGTGTCTGACCATAGCATCTAGGAGTGCTCTCTGGCACAGGAGGCACACAAAGCTGAATGAGAAACATTTGTAGTTCAGGGATCAATCCACTTACCACGTCTGCATATCTCCTGTTATCTCAGCACAAAATCATTTAGTTGTGTACATTGCCACTCTAACAAACAACCCTTAAGCAGCATGAGTAACCCTTAGAGTTGGCAACTTTAAAGAAGCCCTGGCTTTGTCAAATCTAAACGATATTTCCTAAGAGCAGTGCAAGGAATATTTACTCAAGGATGGTGTTTTCAAATTCCAGCCTTCTGATCTTAGTAAGTGTGGCTGAAAAGCTGCCTGAAAAAGTCCCACAGTTTGTCTTCCTCTCTTTTGGAACTGGGACGTGTCTATGCACATATGTGTGTGTTTCTGTGTGCATATTTTTTATATTCTTTATACAGAAAAAGACCTGAATCGTTTCAGATGTTTCTTTCCAAAGTTCATTCTCAAGCAGAGAGCTTCCCGAGACTGGGAAACTTTCAGCCTGGAAGATGTACATTTCAAAACCACTAAAGCATATGAGAACTGGGAGGCAGAGTGGAAACCTTTATGCAAATTTAACTATAGTAATTGCTACTAACTCTTATCTATCAATTTGTTGTCTAATTTCAGTAGAGACATTATAAATGAAACTCCTATTGATAGCTTAAGCATCTTCTTATAGGTGTAAGTTGGGTTTTGCACACATCAGTGTGTCAATCCAACACATGAGTAGAGAGCATTTCCTGAGATCTGCTCTTGAAATCCACACTAGGAAATTCAGTATTACCCTCAGCATCATTTTCTTATAAAGTACATGATTACTTGATAGTTATTGCAAACAGATCACTATTTCTCTTAAACTCAGTTTCATACAGAGTTACAGTCTATTGCTTTTGTAATAGAGCTCACAGTTAAACTGCACCAATTTGAAATATCAGTACATAAAAGTTTGTCCCATTGAGCAACTTTATTGCCATTTTATTGTGTGTATCCTTGAACTAAAAAGTATATATAACTTAAATGAATGTATTTATATTATGATAAAACATACCATAGATGTTTAAAGCTACTAAGCCTGAGTTTAGCTCATTTGTATCCTATATCACAGAGAATGTCACAGTTTTTATGGGGTTTTTGACCTTATGATTTATAAGGGTTTTGAGAAATAACTATGTGTTTAGAAAGGAGGAAAACAGTGGCCAATAAACATTCCCAGTAGCCTAAAAACAGGAACAGCTTGTTAGCCGAGGTCAGCCATATGACCCAGCGCCCAGTGAAACTGCATTGTTATAGCTTGAACGTGGGGCAAAGCAGCCATGCAAAAAACCCACCCCAGTGATCCACCTCTCATAAAAATGTCTTTCTTAGAAAGAGAGGCATGTGATAATGACTTACAGGAAGGAAAATGTGCACAGCAGATCAGCATCATCTCTGGTACAAATTTACAGTGTTTAGGCGCATTGCATTTGAGGTGCATTGCCCTATGCTAATTTAAAATGGAAAATTAAGTGGAAAACCTACCACAACTCACAAGTGTCTACTCAAAATTTTTGCTTCTCTTTCTTTTGGTACTTAATACTCTCTTGTGAAAGCAAGCAGGGTAATGGACATCCACACAACACAAACACATACACAGCTCATGGTTTCAGTAATTGGGACCATACTGCATACATGCGTGCCAGCTCAAATCCCCAGCGGCAGCTACACAAATGGCAAGGAAGTATTCATTAAATGGGACCAAGTTCGTCTTCTTTCCACTTCCTTTTCCTCTCTCATCAGTGCAACTTCTTGAGACATACCCTCTCTTAAATCTGCTGAGCATTTGGACCTATACTCAGTGGAGGCTAAATCTTCTTTGGAGCTGCGTGGCTGTGAGATGACCCCTGTCTTTGAAATCAGGGCAGTGCAAAACCTAAGCCAGGAGTAACACAGTCACACAGAAATTGCTGCTTTTGAGGTCAGCAATAATGTTCTCCTAGCACCGCTCTCCCATCCTTGTACAGGCTGCTTTGACAGCTGTGATCTAAAAAAAGACAGTCTTCGGGAAAGAGCTGTTACTGGGTCCAAAAAAGTATGGGATAATGATGTTAATTTGTCTTCTGCATTTCATGGGTCAGACTTCTGTCCCTGCTTTCAACTTAGGGAAATGGACAGTGTGAAATGGAGCTATAATACTGAATTACCTGATAGATCAAGGGGACCTGTAAGTAACTCAATGAATTGCAAACATAAATGGTGTTGCAACTTCTCTCCTTTTGTAACCCATAAGAGTGTGGTGTTCTAAGTCTTCTTTAATCAGTTACAATAAATAAGCCTTGAAAGGCAATAAACCATTATACAGCTGACGAAAGCACTTACTCTGCAATTAAATGGATAAAATCCTGAATTGATGGCTTTTGTTTAGTTTACACTTTCAGTAGGTATCTATAAATGCTTCTACTTTTGTCTGTCTAGTTGCTGGTGATAAGCACACAAGAGCAATCCGTGTAAGACTCTGTGGTATTAAGCATTGATTCTCTCCTCTCACTCATGGCAAGCAGCACACTAACTCAGACAGACAAGCTGTGAAATATATTTGGGCCGGATTCTCTTGTACGTGCAGAGAATCTGAGTGAGATAACGCCATGCTTTCCTTTATGGTTTAATAATGCAAAAGGCAGGCTTTCACACACTAGGGAGAATAAGGTTTGTTTGCCTTATGCATTCTTAAAGGTATAAATTGCCCAAAACAGTAGTAGGAAGTCTGGGAAGGAAATGAGATAACACCCCATCCCTTTCCTCACTTAGAGCCTCCTGAGCTGGCTCACAGAGATGTCTGACTTGTACAGGAGGACTCAGGGACGCCTTTTGGCATCACAGCCTCCACCCTTATGCTGCTAACCCTCCTGGTGCTGTGTCCAAGCTGTGGTGCAGCTCCCAGGGTGCTGCCCCGCAGGGTTCATGGTGCACTTTTGGAGCTGTCCTGCACCAGCAGTACTGCCACACACTGCCACCTTGTAGCGTGGTAATGAAAGGCAACCCTGCAGGTTTGCTCTCTCAGTGCTAAAAGACCCAATTAACCAAAAACCTACTCAGCTTTGAGCCAGGTGGTACATGCATTGTGTTCAGCCACTACTCTGAATAAAACTGCTGGTACCTGGCAGGGGGAGGGTCTGTTGTTGGAAGTATCTCAAACTTTGTGACACAAGTACTTGTTTTTTCTCAGACTGAAACATTATTTTCATAATTTTAAAATACAAAAAACCCTGCTCATGGGTTCCCTGATGTTGAACCTAGGTGTCAGCTCATAGTCCCCCTTAAAATTTTATAATGTAACATAACCTCATTTTGTTAGACTGTAAACATTTCCAAGGTACAAGATCCTGTTTTTTATTACAAGGGGAAAACGGTAATAACGCCCCCCTCTTTCCTGTAACATGCACAAAAACCCTTTAGCAAATTAAACATACACATTCCTCATTAGCTTTAACGTGAATTTGGTCTCACGGGTGCTGTAAAACCAGTCCCTCTTTCTCTCTCTCTGAACAAAGGGATGTTAGGAGATTAACAGACCATTGGAGAGGCACAATCCTGTCTGACTCACTGTACCAACACATGTTGTGACGAACAGATTCCTGAAACAGCTCCACTGAACTGAATTGTCACATATTTGGCATATAACATCCCATATTTCAGCTTTTCCTCAATTACTGAACATTTCTCCTCCAAGAGATACCACGGAGTGCCCTCTGTCCTTGTATGATTGTTGCATGCTTAATATAGAAACCACTCCAGCCAGACAACTTTGAGAAATATTTCAAACCTTAGTCCCTTCCCCCTGTAAAAATTTCACCTGGGAATTCACAAAAATCAGAACTTGCGAGGGATAATAGTGGAACTGATGAAGGCTTGCCTCTTTTTTCCCCATAGGGATAAGGATTGTGGAAGCACGTCTCATGCCAGCAACAAAAGGATATATCAGCTGGAAAGAACCTGAGTAAGGTTTCTATGCAGCACTGTGCTCTGGGAAAATCACAGTATTGCTTGTTAATGGTGCTACTCAGAGCAGCGATAAACTCCACCAAAAATCACTATTCTTGCATTTGGAGATGTGATTACAACACAGGGACACATGTCTGAACTATTTTTATTAACTGGCTGAGGTACTAATAATGTCATAGACTCTGCTAAGTGCTGAATATTCCCACCAGGAACAATAAATCCTATGCCACCACAGCTTTGCCACTAGCTGGGTAAGAATTTGGCACCACTATGGATGCTGCAGTCACGCCTGTGACTGCAGTGCAGATGCAAATGTCCAACCTGCGGCAGGTTGGAAGCTGGGAGTTATTCTGCTTTCGAGAGAGCCACTGGCTGGGAAGGCAGGAGCATTGGAAAGGAATTGGGCTGCCCAGGGGTTGCCTGTTCAGTCAGCTGAATTCTTTCTGTTTTGTTACAGCTCTGTACTGTTCACACAGTAGTTAACAGGGCCATAAAGCTGTGAGATTAGAGAGAGAGTTGAGATTTCATGCTGCAAATGTGGGCCTAGATGGCCCTCAGTAGGATGGAGCTTAGTTATGTCATTTAGGGAGATAGGAGTTGACTGGAAAAAATGGGCAGAGACTGGACAGCAGGCTGAAAGCGCAGGCTCTGTTCCTCTGCCATCACTATTCAGTGAAGCCAAGTGTCAGCTAACTTTCCTCTGCCTCAGCTTTCCAGACTGGCAAATCAAATATTGATATTTCCCTGAAAGAGTTTGAAGGCAGTGGATGAAATGAAATGGCTACAGTACTAGTGACACTGTCATTAGTTTTGTGATTCAATACATGTTTTGTAAATAGATACATTTAGTTGACAGTTCTGAATTCTTCCTTCTAACACTTTTTAGCTTTGATTTCAAATTTTCATCGTTGAAGAGAGACAATGAGAAAGAAGGACAAAGAGACCTAAAATACTATGTATTTTTTGTGAGCCTCCATTTCAAAACGTTCATAGTGAAATGCAGCATTTGGCTACTCTTGTCACTCCATCAAGCCTTGTTCTACTAAGCACACATACTAAGCAATAACATTTCTTTATAACTCAGACATACTCACTGACGTAGCCTTGCCTAGATGTGCAGGGATTTATACAATTAATACTCAAATTTATACAATTAATACTCAAAAGTATTAATAAGCCTTCTGCATAAATCCCCAGGTGCGGAAGAGGCAACCATGTATCCCTAAGCTCCTTAAGAGAGGTACTTACAAGGAGCCTGAAAAACAAAGGATTTGGGACATAGTCTGTATTTAAGCAGAAAATGATTGTTTGACATCTGTGGGACTCAGAATTACTTTGAAACGCCCTGAGTGACCTTTGCTTTGGAGAACTGGTTACCTGAGGGGCACACTCTGGTGTGTTGTGGCAGCGTGCCCCACAGGTTATCCACACTTGTTTCACTTTTGACCAAACACATTGGGCAAAGGGATTCAAAGAAGAAATCCTTTGAAGAGGAGTATTTCCTGTAACTGAGCTCAGGTGTGAGAGGTTGGCCATCTTTTCCTCAGACTTTCTAAATAAGTGATGATGGTGATTATACTTAAGTCAGTAAAATCAAACAGAAACAAAGAGATGTGATGTCTTCTTCATAATCCTGGCAGGATTTTCTATTTGAGTCTCATCTTACGATGCTTTTTCACTCTTTAACAATCAGCATACAATCCAGTAATTGTGCTGTGAGGCGGAGTCTTTCCACATGAAGTTATTGCAAAATAAAATCTCGTTGCATAAAAGTCTTAGCTAAATTGTACACAGGATAGATTGCATACACACCATGGAGTTGTCAAAACACTGTGATTTGATTAATGAGGCTGTTAATTTTCAGACTTGTCTCCCATACAGATCTCGAGCCTCTTCAGTCACATCAAGACTTGTGAGGCTAACGATATTCCCTGCCAGCCTTAGCGTGAGTCTGTCACGTTATAAATTACTCTCCCTCCGTTTACCATGTAGGAATTGTCTTGGATACCTGGGGCAACATGAGAGGAAGCAAGCACATTAGCAAACACTTCACTGTGGAGAGGCATTCTGAATGTGAAATGCTTTTCATTCAGTATGACCAGTGCCCTTTACACCCAGAATTTAAGTCTGCCCCTCTCCAACGTGCATTTTGTCTCCCAATGCTTTTAATCCTTAGGGAAGCGAGTCCCACTCACTTCAATTTTGCAGTTTCCTGACCATCTGCGTTTAGCCAACAGATTTGTGAGAAGAAAATCAGGGAATTGCTATAAGGTAAGTGAAAATGGTTTCATATGAATCGAATCCTAAAATTAGCCCATTCTGTTTTCCTTATCTGCAATATCCCTGTTATTCTGTAAAAGAATCCCAAAGGCACTGACATAAGTAAGGAAAACAGAATGGTGCTGAAACCTTCCTTTGCCTTATTTCAGCCCACCCTTCATACGCACAGACACACAGAAACACAAATCCATGATTAGGAGGCATGGTGAAAATTAATTTTAAGTGTGATCTTTAACCATGTGTATCTTGGTGACCTTGTATTTGTATTTCTTTCATTTTAAGCATGTAAGTCTTGACTGATTGGTGGTCTATTAAATCTGTACCATCCCCTATTCATAGGATTTAGAAACATGAATTACTCAGTAAGCTAGAGAAGTTTAATATTTAGCCAGTCTCATATTCAGGCCATATGCTTCACCATACAAAACTTGAGATAAAAACGACAGCAGGAAGAATTTATATGTACACGATGTATTTTAAGAATTAGACTGCACAGCCCTGCTTTTGCTGACGTCAGTGAGACTACTCATGCACAAGGATTTAGCAGCATAGAGGTTGCACACAGAGCTTGGGAGAAAGATTTTAATGTTCCACAGTATGACATCAGGTTGGAACTGTATCTTTCTGCAATAAAGCCAATACAAATAACAAGAAAAAAAAAAACCCTCTTCTTATATGCTCATATCAATTTCAACTGTTGGAAACTCAAAAAAACCCTTTTAGCATAGTTATGTGAATTACAAATGCACAATTCTTAAAGCTGAATCACTTAACAGAATTAGAGATAAGCCTTCTTATATTCTTCAAGTACTTATCAGCTTCACCTGAGGCAGGTTTCTGGGTTTTTTGGTCAAATATTTTATTTCAGTCAATACTGGTTAAGGATATGTCACAAATCCTCCAGCTTCTACATGATTCAAATACCTTTGAATATTATATTGTTTTACCAAAACATGTTTTCAAATTATGTCCAAAGTGATGCTGGAGAGCAGAAATACAATTTCTACAGGCAATTTGCACCAGCCTGTCAAAATCAGCACAAAGGGAAAACAGGCTACGTGATATGTTTTGTTATTGTCAAAACCAAGAGGGCATCTCACCTAATAATTTAAATGAGATCCTGTTGCCTGACATTTTTAAAGCCTTTTGATCTCTTTCTTCTGGTTCCCTGGGTTGTGGCTCTGTAGGGTGCAGTAGACAGAAAGCTATGGATTAAATACCATGTTGCCTATGCCTCCTTTTACTTTGCCAAAATCCCTGTTGGTGGACAAAATGAATGTTTGCTTCTATGAAGCACCACTCCACTGGAGATAGTGGAGAACAACCTTTACTAAAGGTTTTTAGACACAAGCCAATCTATAAAACTGCCAAGTTCAAATTTTCTGTTATTATCAAGGCAATAATTCTTTGGCCCTTTGTTAAGATAATTTGCCAATTTTGTTGGCACAAATTAGGGACTGAGATTTAAGCTTCTGTTATCTGATTTTGAAAATTAATTTAACACTCACTGCATCCACAAAATAGAGGTAATGCATTTGTTTTGCAATTTGCTGCAACTTGGATATAATGCTAGGAAATGACAAATTTTGTCTTTCCAGAGCAAAGACAGAAAGAAAGATACCTATTATCACTGGTTCAGTGCAAGCAGATAAGCCCGAACAATTTGAAGATAAAAACCATAGCAGAATATTTAGAACTTGAGCCATGCATCTAGCTTATGGATTTTCTCACTGAATGCAATGTTAACACCTTCATTAACTTCGTTAACGCTTGAAAACCTAGAAATATTAAAATATAACGAGAAATTTGTGAAAATAAATAAGAAATGGATATGAGAAGACATAAAGATTGGAGCAGACCTTTTTGCTGTTGTAACCCAATTAGCGTCTAGAGAGTTATATGAACCATTACTATGGGCCCTTAAATTTCCAGTGGGTCAGATTTAGTTAGGAGATTGTAAACTGCCTTGTGGCGAACAGCTCAAAGTATTTGCATTCAATTTACATTCAGAATATATAACACAGGCTGAGAAGAGGCTGGAAAAGTCCTTTCAGAGGACTCTGTTTTATCTGTACATAGGCATTAGCTCCAAACGTGTCTGCGAGATCCGTCGGCTCCTTTGGTTTAGCAGAGGCCTCTGGGGGAGCCGGGTGCCACTCCCCGTTCACGGGGAAATGCTTATTAATTATTCTCCCAACCAGTGCTGATAGAAAAGTGTCACTTCCAGCCTTGACTCTCTCCCCTGACAGCCTGCTACTTTGCTTAAGTGATCTCACAGTTACAACATTTTTCATAATATTGAACCTAAATTTTCGTCGCTGCAGATTAATCCTACTCCTTCTCTTATCAAGTGCAACAGCTTCACGGCTCGCAGACAGTATTTCTAACATGAAACTGGGATCTAAGCGAGGGCTCTTTCTTGGAGTATGTGATGTCAAACTGACCTTTGACTCTCACGCTTTAAATACATCTCTTGGCATCCTGTGCAGAAGAAAACAGACACCACTTGTTTCCTAAAGATTTTACAACTGGCTCGGGCTAATTAATCAGTCTCCAGCACACACAGCTCTGTGCTTACCTGGCTGGAGGAAGTGCAGATCCTAGGAGCAAGGCGAGGTTTCTCAGATCTGTTTTTCACCAGGTACTTCATTAATTACTGAACAGACAAAGGAAAATCTCTTCATGGCTGCTTCTTCCTTTCTGCTACTGTGCAGCAGTCCCATTACCCATTTGGCTGCTGTTTCATTATATGCAAAAGTAGATTTTGGTTCCACGGCCCATTTTGATTCCTGGTGTAGTTTAGCCAAAGCCAGTGAAATTCCAGTAGGAACTATTTGGCCCACTGTCTCTAAGTATTTAACCATCTGCACAAAAACCACAAAAGAGACGCCCAAACCAAAACCACTCATTTACATAATAAGGATGTGAACCTACTACAGCCATGTGAAACTATCATTTTTCACATGTGCTTGTGAATCTTTTCCCAGGCTTTTGCAAAAGGGAGGGGCAGTCTGAGGGCTGGGATATATGAAGTGAAGAGAAATGTGTGGGTGGGGAAAAACAGGACTTTTAATTTTTTTTTTTTATTCTTTAAGAAGTATGCAGCAATTACTTCTGTATTTTATAGAAATGGTAAAAATACCTAGAGGTTATGAAACGATTCTTTTCCTTAATGTTTATACAAATATAAACATACATCTAAAATAAATACAGAAGTAAATGGAAAACACCCACCTCTACAATTACAAAATCAGTTTCCCATGGGTAAATTTCATCGTATCCCCATCTGTTAGAACTTGGATTGTGCCATGAACAATTATGGCTTATATCCCTTAATTATTTTGTATCATGTGAAATGTAATTGTGGATATTCCACGTCTTCATTGCAAATCCTTAATTTTCCTTTGTAAAGCTACCTATATGCTTGGCCTAGTTCTGTGTTGTGGAAATGAATTCCCAAGGTTAATTATGTATAACAGAGTAAGCTGCAGTCCTGATCCCACTGTCTCTACGTAAGTCAAATTCTCACAGAAAGAACAGAGCTTTTTCCAGTCTGAGAAGAAAATAAAAAAGTAAAAATGTACCCATGAGACTCTCTCATGTGTCTGAGACCAGGAGCCCCAAGGGAGCCATGCAGCAGCTGTCCTGGGCACAGGACTATGACAGAGACCTTACTCAACAAGGAACCCAAAAATCTACACTCTGCAATCACACTCTCTTCTCTGGCATTTTGCAAAACTCTTCAGACTTTGGTAGCAGAGGGCATGGCAGCACACAGGTGCTGCTGTCAGAAGGAGACAGGATGTTACTGATTGGAGAATCTCAGCTCTTAAAGAGCAATTTGAAATCTGCAATTGGAAAATATGCTCAAGTCCCTCTCACAGAGCTTTCCTGGTCCTGCTTGTAGGACGTGCATTCTGTCCTGTCCCGCTGCTCCAGCTCCACCGAAGTTGAAAACTGACACGGTTCTATTAGTTTAAGTGGAGGCAATTTAACCCGCTGAGGTCTAGCCCAAGGCAAGTCCTCCTAGTACACCTATAAACATGTAACAGTAGATATATTTAATAGCTGCTTTTATACCTTGCAGCTGAAATGTGGTTTCAAGTGTTCTTCCTCCAGTGAAGAATACGGAATTTGTAAACTGCGTTGGTTTGACAAAACTCACATTGAGACCAGAAATCACAAACCTTGCTCTATATCCTATGAGCAACCAGACATTCTGCTTCTAAACCTTGTATGTCAGACTCCTAAGAGCAAAGGGAATCTATACTCCTGGGTAGTATTCCCAAAAGAAATAATGCTTGTGATATTACCAACTGATGAAAACAACAGTTTTGTGATTTGGATTTGAAAACATGGATTTTGTTATTTTCCTAAGAGCACTATTTCATGACTTTTAAAAGCCTGTTTAAAGCTGCGCCAATTTTCACACACTGTATAGCTGCTTTGTCCTCTTGGTCAAAAACCAGGCTTATTATGGCAGACACAAAAACATCATGAATGTATTTTCATGATGGTTCAGCAGAAAGCCTCAGATCCTCAAATCCAGAAGGTAGATGTAACAAAGACGATAGACAGCCTCTGTTTGAATTACATGGCACTCCTGCCAGAAAAGAGGTGATGAATTTCTTACACATCATTTCTGACTGGATATTAGATATCCTCTAATAGACTCACAACAAACTACAGCAGATGTTTGAAAAGCACATAATTTGCAATTGATTATACACATATATCACAAATCAGACATTGCATAAATAGTTGCCCTGTATCATATTGCTTTTGTGAATAAGAGATTCAACTATTCAAACAACTGCTTGAATTTTTATAATTGTTATTGGTGATCTTCTACAGTTCTGACTATAACAGTTTCCTAGTAGGTTTTACAGTGCTGTATTTTGGATTTAAGATAAAAACAATATTGATAACAGTGATGTTTTGGTTGTTGCTGAGCAGTTCTTACACTATGTCAAGGACTTTTCAGCTTCCCACATCATCCAACCAGTGAGTAGGCTGGGGGTACAAGAAGCTGGGAGGAGACTGGGACAGCTAACCCTCACAGACCAGAGGTATACTCCACATCCTATGGTGCCATGCTCAATATATAAACTAGAGGCAAATTTGGCCAGGGTCTGCATTTGGTTGGGCATCACTTGGCGGGTGGTGACCAGCTGAATTGGGCATCACTTGTTTTGTATATTATTGTTATTGTTATTACTATTATTATTATAGTATATTAATATAATATATTATTATTATCCCTTCTGCTTCTGTCCCATTAAACTGTCTTTAAGATCAACCCTCCAGCCCATAAATTTTACTTTTTTTTTCCACATTCTCTACGTCATCCCACTGGGTGGGGGGAAGACTGAGCAAGCAGCTGTGTGTTTTTTAGCTACCTGCCGGGTTAAACCAAGACCTACAGTAAATGTAAGGTGCTAATAGCTCCCAGCTACAGTGACTACAAAGGTTGATCTTTGGCTTTCCCGTGTGCAAGCATACTTTGCACCTGCAAAATGAAACGACCAGATGAGAGTAGCTGCATTTGCATTACTTGAATTTCACCTGCAGTTCATTACTCAGCATGAGATCTATTCAGTTATATGGATAAGATGGGGTAAGGAAAAGAGAAGGTATTGTTGTGCTGTCAGGTAAGAAGGAAAAATGGTATAGGGTTTGGCCTCCATGCCTGAATCAGCTGGAGAAGAGGAGGAGGCTTGGAGATGGAAACCCAACACCAAGAGCAGAGAGTAAGGCTGGAAGGCTTGGAAATGAGTGGAAGTGGAAAGAAGGGTTTATTCTGAAGATTTTGGAAAGAAAAACAGATGCATCATGATCACTTCAGTATTATTCAGCCTCTTTGACATAATCTTTGTCTCCTTGGTTTGTTCCTGTCTGCTTTCACATGAACTGAGCAGTGTTGAAAATCTACATACATTTCCACACAAAAGAACACAAATATTTCATTTGAATGTGAAAGAGGTGCTAAACCATTTAAATGGTGTGTAAAGCCAAGAGACACGTGGTCTAAGATATATGAGAGCAAGACACAAACCCATCTCTACCATGTTTAAAAGCACACTTGTATAACTACTTCATGCTGAGATTACATTCAACATTTTTAACTAGACCTGGAGTTGCTGAGACAGACAGACTACAGCTGACCTTTGTAGTGAGATTTTTGTAAAATAAATAAACTGGATGGATGAGTATAAAAGTTACAAACCTCTTCAGAATTCCGTATGTGAAAATCTTGTAAACAGTCCATAAATATCACCTGCTGGGTAAGACTTGAGGAAGCTGCTGCAGAATTCACTGCAAACATCTTCCGCCCCAAACACTGAACCATCTGGTAATGGCAATTTATTCTATAGCTTTCCTGTTGTCATGTGCCTATAATTATAAAACATTATAAACCAGCTTTGGTCTGGAAGCAACACCATCCCACAGCCCGGGATCTAAGCACTGACACTGACCGAAAGGCTGGGGAAGGCTGAAGCACCCATGGTGACACCAGTACACTGTCGTCTTGCTCCCTTTGGAGTCAGCTTCACTAACATTATAGGTGAAAAATTTTACCAAGCATTGTGATTGCCGAACTGAGTTCATAGTTTTTCTTCCAGACTCCAACTTCCTGAGGAGGAAGTTAGTATTTGATCTGATTATCATTGAAGCAAATGGGATTTTTCCACTCGCAACCCAGAGCTGGACCAAGCTCAACTGTGTGGCGTTAGTTTTAAAAGTAGTAACTTGTTTGTGTCTCTACTATAGCTGGTTTTCTGAAATAACAAAACCATTGACTGCTTTAAGGGGTTTTATTGAGTTAATTTTTGAAGTAAATTTACTTTCGGCCATAGATCCACAAAAAAAATGTTTTAAGAGCTTATTCCTTTTTATACATAAAACTTATAAACTATAAAAATGATGCCTTTTTAGTTTTAAAAAATTGGGTTTAAATATGCACTCATTGGCTGACTTTTATCCTGGAAGTGAATTTTTATAGCTGATATTTAAATCCTTGAAAGTAGGGGCTTATAACAGAATCTCAAACATGACTTAAACTACTGCGCAGCTGTCCTGGCTGGCACTGCTCTAGTTAGCACTCCTTATAATCTACTGTTTGAAGATACTGCTGAAGAAATACTTTAGATTTGAGTGGACAGAATAGTTATGGATCCTAAATGACTTGCCATGAGAAATGGAATTAAGAACAGTACATATGGTTTAATATCTTTATCATTATGAACAGGCACAAAGGCTGACATTTGAAAGTCATTATCCTCTTGCACAAGCTGGTACAATTATACTTTTAATCAAGAATTTCTACTTGTTTTGTAACTTCCTGTCCTTCCAAGTTCCTGTGATATACAGTTCCCATTTTGGCCTCATCCTGTTTTGCCCTGCTTCTTGTATGTTAAGGAGTCTCGCTCTACTGTAGATTAGCATTTTTCAAATGCAGCAGAATACAATAAACAGGAAAGATTCCCTTAGAGACACTGTTGTTTTTAGCTGATCAAAAGACCATTCTGACATCCGCTTGTTGCTCAATAAAAACATTATTTAAGGAAAAAGAGAAACAACCCTAGATTAGCATTGTGTCCTTAGCCTGGCTAAAGCCTCAGCAAAAGAACTGGTGTCATTGTTACTTAACCTATTGCTGTTTCAGTCCACCCTATTTTAGTTACATAAGGTAGAGACAACAAATCAGACTGTGACAGAAAATGTAGGTCCTCGATTTTTCCTGAATTTTAAACTACAGAACAGCTGTACAGTTTAGTAACAAATAGTGATACACCATAAACTTAAGGACACTGCCCTGACAATCTGCCAGAAGTCCATGAACTGCATCCAGATTGCATCTTTCAAATCTGTGGGAGTTTTGCAGCAAGAAGAACTTCACGATTTGGCCTTCATAAATTGGTCTAAAACAGTCATTGCTTTGACCCTGAATAAGCAAGTTTTGAGCTCAGACCCAAAGGGATGCATGTGAACAGCCTTGGGAACAGAAGCATTTCCTAATGCTTTGTTGTCCATGTGGTGTGGTCTGTACTGATCACAAATCTTAGCGTGCAGTGCTCCATCTTAATAGAAACAGCTCATGTGTTGAAGCAGGAATATTTTGGGCCTTAATTCAGGCACATTACTAAGCATGTGCCTAATTGTAAGCACCTGCTGCCTACGTTATACTAAGCAGGATTCAAGCATATGTTAAACAGGACTAAGTGTGTGCTGAGAGAAGAATAAGGACGCTCAAGTGAACGAGTTGCATTTGCTGAATTAGGCAGTCTGTGTTGTGTGCACTCAGACTCCAGTATTTTCCTTTCCATTTTCTTCCACTTCAGGGATGTTGTTCATATCACCGTGTCCTATCAAGTACATTTCTTGCAGAAGATCTCTAACTGCCGACCAGTGGGCTCTTGTGGGGCATGTGCTCTGTAGGAGTGACTGAATGCTACAGACCAGCAAGCACAGGTCTGCCAGCCTGCCCCACCGACATGCAAACAGGCTTTGAACCAAGCCACAGAAGCTGCAGGTAACATTGCCTAAGTAAACACAATTTGACACTCCTAAGTACATCGACATTTGATATATTTTAACACAACATTTTCAGTTCTTGAAAAAAAGTTTACTTTTATATGAGCAGAACATACAGGTCTTGGGCTCATTTTCTGTTTTAATTTTCATCTGTAAACCAATTATACAGCTTGTTGTACATAAGCCTGTGACATGACAAAAAATTCCAGACAGTTGCAAGATATTTTTTACCTCATTGACATGGGCAATCTTGTACCAACCATTGCAATCAGCTCTGTGTCTGCCATGACAGGAATGAACTCCAGCAGCTATCTAAGTCTAGCAGCTTTCCTGTCCACTTTGGGCAGACGTTTCTGAGGATTTTGCGTGGAATTTATTTCACCTTACAATAGTTGTCTAAAAACCTGGGAGATACTTTGAGCTAGTTTTCCCTTGGTAGTCTGGGGAGAGAGAGATAAAGGCACCTGGAAAGAATGATTTATCCTGGTGATCGATCTTAAGGTGGGATTTATTTTTCCTCCATAAGCCACAGGAGAAGCCCACATATCCAGTTTAGAGGAGACATCTAGTTTTTGGAAGGATGAATTAGGTGAAATTATGTGCTCTTTCGGTGCTTTCTCACTATTTTTCTCAAAATAATTTTTAAATGACACTTGCTTATCACTCCTGCTCATGCCTTGGGCTACCAACTACACAGCAACTCTGCAGCAAATACCTGTGTTTATTTCCTACCCACATGCCAACAGTGCTTTCTGCTACATGTTCCCTCTACAGGTAAATTAATACTGGGCTGCACTCCTTTTGCCAGGAAGAAGCGTCTCTTGTAGGTAACTCTCAACTGTTTAACACAGCATTATTAAGAGCAATTTTGAATTGCCAGATGAAGAGAAAAAGTTGCAAAGGAATGACAGGCAGGATATTTTCAGACATTAGCAGAACTCTTCTGAAATTTAAATTGAAAATGCACCTATAAGGGTGGATGAGAAAGGTATAATGCTGGGGAAAGAGGAAATTTTGCTTACGAGTTTGGTTTATGGCTCTACTTTTCATGTGCGCATCATATACTTACTAGACACCTGTGCTTGGGGCTAGAAACTTGGCTGGTTGTTGCATCCACGTGGTGTTAAATAACAGGACTTTGATCTAATGATATGACCTAATCTGGCAGGAAGGACAACTGGTCCTGACACCGCAGGTCTGGGTGAGCTAGCAATTTTTGTGGATGAACATGCAGCAAGTTCGGAGAGTTCAAAAGCAAGGGTATCTGCTCTCGCGGACAGAGCCAACAAAGACAGGCGCTTGGCAAATACAACCAATTCCTGCCTCTCTTATCTTTGACATGCTGCCACAGCTTTCCAAACACCTTTCAAAGGAAACGTGTTGCAGTCAGGCCAAAGTAGCAGTGTGTGCTTCCACTGGTTTTGACTCACCAGGGTGCTGAACTGGTTGTGCACGTAAGCACGGAGGATGTCAGGCATTCCCAGAGGAGCACGTACTGTGCACGCATCAAAGGGAGCTGAAACCCAGGAGCTGGCCCACAGAGCACGTGTTCCTGCTGTTTGTAGCCTGCAAAGAGGCAACGAAGCACTCCCGGACAATTGAGGTACAGATGTGGGAGCTCTGGTTCATGAGAGAGGACTCCAGAATCAGTCTAGCAGCTACAGAAATGTTTACTGTCTGATTTACTGCAAATTGGCTGTTGTTTGGCTGTTGCGTGTGATCAAAATGGGTCATCCTTGCCAAAGGAGGCAAATGCAATTCTGTCAAACAGCATCTAAGTGCTTCCTTTGCTAAGTGGAAACAATTGCTTCTCCTCACTTTGTGGACTCCTCTTGATATTTCCTTACGTGGCACTGACACAGTTCACAGATCAAGCATACCAGGGCTGCTAATATTAAAGAAATAACTGGAACGAAATGTAGGAATGTTCCCCCTCCCCAGTAAAATTTAAACTTCCACTACAAAGAAATATGCAATAATGTTACCATCTGTGTCACTTTATTCAGGCCCTATCCACATTACAGCTAGAAGAGTGTTCCCATGCTGAAACACTGCATCATTATTAGCAATTACCAGTGTAGCTCCGTTATTAGCAATGGGATGTCTACGGCCAGTTTGCATCAGCTGTGCTGCTCTTATTTACGTTGGAGAAACAAAGAACATAAAATGTCTCTGCTGGACACTGACATGGTGTGTACAAAGGCAGACGTCTGTTGCAATCTCGGGGCTGGACAGCGAGGAGGTGTCAGAGGGAATTGCTCAGCCACTGAAAGTTACTTTCATCAGTGTTTCCTTTGGCAAAGGCTGCTCAGAAAATGCTAGGGGAAAGGTGGGAGGGAAGCGAAGAGGAGGGGGAAGGAGGGAAGCAAAAAAAGCCGAAGATGAAAAGTATTTTTCTTACTGTGGTCGGCTCAGAAGCTTTTTTGACAGATAATTGCTAATTATTTGAGAGAGATTGGCATTTTTCTGCAGGTAACTGTCTCTCATGCCTTAAAACCCTGTAGAGCTAGTCTGGAATAGCCTTTAACATGTACTTTAAAAAAACCTAAAGACCAGCGGACAGAAAATGGTCTATTTAACACCTGGGAAAAGTAGATACACTGCAAGGAAATATTAATCTCTTTTCAAAAACAGATGATTCAAAAGCATATTTTTAGAGTGCCTTTTAACTTAAACACCAATTGAGTTTTCTGGTTACTGGGTCAGAGTGCTTAATGGCTCCATCAAACATGGGACGACGCATGAGTGAAGTCCTCGGCTCAATGACGAGGGTATGAGATCTGCTCTAACGTCTGAGTGCACAGTTGTGACTGCTTCTCTTCAGAATTTGCCAAGAATGCACATTAAAAGAGGCTGCAGGGTAAAAAACTACAGCTGCCTGACAGACAGGCAGCAGCCTCATTTTACACAACTCTTGTCTGTACTCTGCTGAAATAAAAACAACAGGCTGATTCATAACTCCTGAATTATCCATGCAAGAAAAGTGGATTTTGCCCTGTTATAATGAAAGTATAGGAGCCTCCTTCCTCAGCACCATGCTGGGGAAACCGTCCACAATCCGCCCCCTCGCTGCAGCCAGACCAGACCATATGCACTAGAACAGGCCTGAACAACTCACTTCTTATGAGTTTTTTCACTGACTGTGCTTAATACAGTCCTTAACAGAAAGCCTATTTTTGATACTTTTCTCTAGACCTCAGTCTTGGGCCCAGATACTCGGGGAGGGTTTGCCATGCTGGTTGCAGCCACAACCACATGCTCTTGCCATGGATGGATAAACAGTGGTGACTGGGTGGAAACTGTGAACCAGCTGCATCCCTGGTGAGCTTTGGGCAAAACTTGCCTCCACCTGGACCAAAGCTGGCTATTTTGGTCCTAAGTACTGCCTGCCCTGAGCCTTAATGCTGAGGTGGCTCATCTTCACGCTCTTTCTTTAAAGAAGTCTTTTCTGGGCTTAGCCAAGAGGGCAGACCATGACCCAGTGAGGCTCTGTAACCACCATGTAGGGACACGCTTGTGGCCCTACCCCTCAGCCTTCCTCCTGGGTAGAGTCAACCCTACATGGCACTTCCATGTATTTTAAAAAGGAAAAACAGAAGAGAAACTTCTTTTCAATAAAAACATAAAATCTAAAATGTTAAAATTAATAAGCACAGCTGGTGACAAACCAGCTATTTACTTGAGCAGAAAGGCTAGGATAGGCCATGAAATCGAGGTTCTGAAACACTATAACTGGATCTTCTTTGGTTTACGTGGATTGCTTCATTTTAGCTTTTGTACTATATAAAATGCAATTTCTTTGGTTAGTAAGTTGGACAAGGTAATCTCCTGAGGTCCCTTCCAACACAAATGTTCCTACAATAGAGTGAAACAAACTTAGTAAACAACTCAGTAAATTTTTTTTTTGTAGAAAAAATTAAAAAAATCAAATTGAAAAGATGCTTCATAATTTTATCATCAAAAATTGAATTAAATTCATGCAAAAAAATTAACTGAATGCCTCCACTTTGCTTTCTGGGGGAAGGGAACTGGACAGTTGGAATTTAAACCATTCTGTGGTAATTGGCCTCAGAGCCAGACAAATGGCCTTTACCTGATTTATATAGTACATGTTTACAATAAAACTTCCTAATATAATTTAAGCTAGCTTTTCTCACAAAAAAGATTTTTTCTACAAAAGTCTTTGACTGGTAGCAATTTTTGCAACTATGTTGCATTTTTCAGTACAGTTCCTCCACAGTCAAAAGCCGCCAGTCATCTAAATAACACTTTCGCTGATGCTGAGATGGAACTCATCTGGAAAATTCTTGTAGTACTTTCCTGGCAAAAGCTATATAAGATTATACTTTACTAAAAAAGCTTTTTTCCTCCAGGTTCTTTTGTGGTAATACAGCAAAAAAGGTGTTCCTTGGGATACAATAAATAAGCATGTGCAAGTGCATATGTGCAGATGTGTGAGATTTCTCCAGCAGAGAAACATACAGCTGAGGTTACAGCAGTGACAGTTCCATTATAAACCCATTTTCACGTTTCGAGCTTTCTGAGCTGTATTATTTTGTCACAGAGGTTTACATTTGGCCCCTAGCTCATAGGTGATATTTTTTTGAGGTTTCACAAAGTCTATTAATCCATTTTTGAGTTGCCAGAGGGTAAAGAAATGCTTTTCCCGCCTCTTAGATTCTTACAGCCCTGTTATGGCATTGATTTTTGCACAAAACTCTCTGCAGAGTTTAATAGCAATCAGCAGCCTGATGTGCCTTAATGACTTCCTCTGTGTGTTCAAAAAATGGCTAAACTTGACAAGTTGAAACTTTCCAAGGGGCCAGTACTCACTGAGTAATAGGTCCCAGGTCAGTGTGGGATTATTATTGTAAAGTAATAACAGAATAAAGGCGTTAAAATTTTCTCCAGTTTACAAAAACGTTTCAAAAATTAGTTTTGTCCTCATAATAGCCCCTGAGTTTAGAGCTATGCGTCCACTTCTCAGCTTGTGCACGTCACATTAGCCCCACTGCAACTATTGTTACTGCAGCAGGGAAGGATACAAACCATAAAGGAAATACGAAGTGGTCAGTCACAACTTCATTGACTTCACTAGATGGTATAGTTAGGTACAGGATGGGTCCCTTAATGTCAGTGTTAGCTACTTTGCCCTGCATTTTTTGTTATATCTGAATGAGAACAGTCCCCTGAAAACATAATCCTGCTCAACACATAAAAGAATGTGACATAAGCAAGTTTTTTTCTGTGTCAGTCCACCTCGTTTATCTCCAGCAGGACTGCCAGAGGACAGCTGTGGGACAGTGTAAGGATCATGGAGCAGTCTGTGGGATCTTTATCCCACCCATGCCAGTAATTGGCAGATCAGGGTCTTCCTGAGACAAAAGTCATGTCCTTGTGTTTAATGGCATTTAATCAAATTACGTCTCATTGGTGTAAGTTAGCTTTGAAGCCAAGCCTCCATAACAATAGGACTCCTAATGCTATTTTAGGTGTTCTCAGAGAAAAGGATGAGGTTCCCAGGATGTGTTTTTCTGGGACAAATTTTGCTTTCTGAAAGTTTTTGATCATACACTGAGGGGTGAAGAAACATAGCCATGCAGTGAAATCAGTACAAATTAATAGTTCCATTTCCTTTTGATTCTATTATTCTTCTGTAAGTCTACCCCTTGAGTAGGAACTTCAAGGCTGTGACTGAGAACAGAAACAGCATCAGGAAGTTGGGAGTTCAGCAAGAAACTAACACAATCTCTCATTATTTTTAGCATGAGTATCATGAAACTTGTTTGCAGATTTTAAAGCATCAGCTGCTGATATTATGGTATTGCCAAACTCCTCACTTAGGGCAGTGAAACTTTCTGGCTACTATTATCACAGAGGAAATCCCCCAAAACATACTAGATAAAAAACAAAACACAAATCAATAGTAATTTTTTAGATACAGGGATTTTTAGAAAGTTTCACAATTTTTTGAGGCTTGACTTATGATGTCCAAAACTTGGAGTGGGCAGTATTGAGAAAGAAAACTCCTGTGTCTTACTCGAGAGAGTGTGAATTTTCACATTAGCTACAGAGAGGAAATAGGGAAGGACCAGACATCAGGTGAAACAAACAAACCATAAACAGGCCTGAAATGTTCTGAAAGGAGGTTAAGAAACAAGGTAGATGACCTAGCACAGTACCTCACACATTACATGTACTCTAACAACAGAAAACTGTTGTGTTTTTCATTCGGTAGCTTTTGGGTTTGTTTGGTTGGGATTATTTATTTATTTATTTCATTGTTGTTCTAGCAGCACAAACACATTTGAAAACTCATGGGCCTGTTTGCTCCCCTGCATGAACTGTGTGCATTGGAGGGAAAGTAACATCCAAACTGAGAAAAATCCTATGAGAGACACTGGCACTGGAAAAGTGCTCTTCAAAAAAGGATTTTCTGAAGCCTAGAATATTTTTTTCTAGTCCAAGAAATACTGAGGCAAAATTTTGTCATTGACTTGAAGGAAGCTGGAATTTCATGCTATGTGCAAGGATGGGGAACACTCCCCCCACAGCAGACAGTACAGGCCCATATCTTTGTGTCATCTGCTTCCACCCAGTAACAGCTTTATAGAAGTAAGTTAAGAATGAATAACTTAACAGCTGCCCAAGGCGGCTCTAAAGTGCTGCTTTCCCTCGCTGCACATGAGAAGACAGCCATTAGTGCTGCTGCTGCTAGGTTCACTGCTCCTTGGGGGACTCTGCATTTGCAGAATGGCCTGGTTTTGTACTGACAATATGCACACATCTGAAATTGCTTGCATTTGGATGCTGTTTGGTGCACAGTTTTGAGTTAGTGCCGTGTCTGTTATAGATTCTTCTCATCACGGATAATGTGTCTCTTGTGAGCATGAGTTTATTCTTTATTTTTGTTTGGATAACGCTACTCTCTGAAAGTCAAAAGATTGCCACATGCATTCTAATATAGCAGTATATTGTTAAAAAAAAATTAACAGCTAGAAGATGAACAATACAAAACAATAGCAAATAATTATTATACTGCACTACATTTCCACCCAGAAGTCTCCAAGGATTTTGCAAACACTAATAACCACATCCTCACATATTTGAAAACCAGAGAAATATTATCCTCTTTAAGGGAACTGAGACACAAAGATGATGATTGACTGTCCCAAGATCATGCAGTAGGAGAGAGTTAGCACTGTAAAGAGCCACAGTACCACAGCACCCAATCTCATGCACTTCTTTAAAGCTGTTAGCGGAAAGAAAGATTTTGTACACATGATACAATTACTTTAGTCCACCTACTTTTAAAAAGCTTCTATCCGTTCTGCATAAATATTAAAGTCCAGTCGTGCTGAACGGCAAAACTTTAACTGAACTTCACTTTGAATTAACATGGGTTCAGCTACAACACTGACCTTTCTTCCGAGAATTTCTAGGGAACTGTAGAAATGTAGAGTCAGCTCCTCACTCAGCTGATGTAAATTACTGGGGCTCCACTAATTTC
Organism: Oxyruncus cristatus; assembly: GCA_013399855.1. Classification (NCBI taxonomy): domain Eukaryota; kingdom Metazoa; phylum Chordata; class Aves; order Passeriformes; family Cotingidae; genus Oxyruncus; species Oxyruncus cristatus. The sequence goes on along the minus strand of VXAY01003532.1, from coordinate 925,910 downwards.
AATAGAATGATCTTTAAACAAATTAAGAATACGGTGCATGAAAAACACTTTCCTTTCGTTATATATTTAAATAAAAATTATCTGGTATCTTTCAGATGAGAAAGACCTGAGGCTGGGATGCAGAAAGGCAGGATATATTTCATTTTCTATGCTGAGCATATGGGGCCATACAAAAGTTACCTAGTAATCAGATGTTTATTTTCAGAGCCCTCAGAGTTTGATTTCAGAGCATCAGCTGATCTGCGGTTACACCTATGAGCATGTTTTTACTTTGTAATTTCAGGGGTGGGGGGAGGAATAACTAAGAATCTTGCCTGTCATATGGAAGATCACAGGGTGAGAATGTGCATACAGATAATTTCCATGGAGTAAGCGAGGTGCTTGAAGGTCACACCACAGTAATTTATGTAGCTGCCTGGTAATGCAAGTTCAAAAAAAAGCCTTCCTGGAAAGCATAAGTTACTGCAAGCAGAGGAACTGCTTAGCTTAGACACTTTGCCTGAGGTTTTGTTCAAAGAATAAAAACTGGGAGAAAATTGATGTGTCACTAAATCCCCCAAAATGCATATCTATATATACATCTATATTGCACTTTGCAACTTGCAATCAGTAAGGCAATCTAATTAATTTAGCTAATACAGTATCCAAACCCCCCTACTAGCATTTTTGAGTAGTTATGTCCCAGAGAAGTAGGTCTGTACATAAGTTTTTACAGCCACTGCAGCTATACCAGTTTAGAAACCATTATAGATAGAGCAGTGTACAGTCCTTTCCACAAACTGCTGATATTAGCAAAGCTTATTCTGCAAAAGCACTGGCATAAGACATCTTTATACTAGAATATATGTGTTCTCCAGTGTGTGCTGAATTATTTTAACTACACACAAACAAAACCTTAATTGGAATAATTAAATTGGTACAAAAATCAGTGCATGAAGACTAAGCTTAGAAGACAAAGATTCAAATCTCAAGGAGTACACAGGTACAGTGATTAAAAAGTGTAAAAATGCCCAAAGTATAAACGTAATAGCCAGTAGAAGGAGCCTAATTGCCTGGGAAACGTGGGACTGGCTCTTGGAAGTAAGTTTTAAGTTTAGTTTGGGAGAGAGCTATTTGTGTGGGAAAGAATGAAGAACACTGGTTTTTTGAATAATGACATACTATAACGAGAAGAATGAGAAGCAATTTGGGCACCATTAGCTACACTGTTCAACAGTAATAAGGAGCTTCAAAACTATGCCAGAGAAATGAGATAAAGATGACTATTATACTGTTGGAAGGCCATCATGTATAGCTGTGGAGGATAAATGAAAATGGAAACCAGCAAGGAACATTACGATATGCTTATGGTATTTTGTGTTGAGCTGTTAGCAGGTGCACCTCTACTGGCATCAGTGAGCTGTCTTCACTTGCTTCACAGCTCAATGTGGTCCTGTATCTATTTTATATACCTACAGTATATAGTCTATGTGCTATTAAAACACATTGGAAAGCTTTTGAAACACATTAGAATGTCAGACTATGTGGAGTGGTTAAAACGTGTACCTGATTTAACTGCTTGCCATCTGAAATGCAAGGAGATGAACCTAAACTGTCTGCTTCAAATGCATGCAAAGAAGTTTTGGATTTAAGCCCAGATATGAATATACAAATAGATAAAGTTTATAGAACTGTGACACAAATTCTCAGGGGTTTTCTGGGAATGTCAAAAAACACTCAGCGATCAGAACATATGCCTGCCATGCTAATGCATCTTATGCCTCTGTCTCCAAAACAGATTATGGACATGGCTGTGAAACAGAAAAAAAAAGAGAGAGTTTTTATTTAAGAGCTACCTTTGCATATTTTTCTAGACTTAGCTAAAGCTACTCAAACGAAGCGACAGCCTAGGATTTCCTCTAAGAAGGGTTTTTAGCATGAGGGATGTAAGCCTCTCATTTTGCATCTGGCAAAGTGGTGTGATCGCTATGGAAATAGGCAGCATAGCCTACAGTTCTGCATGGTGATCAAGCTAAAGCTTTTCTAAATTGCTGATCTGCTTCCCTTGTTACAGATGAATACATCAGAAGAAAGTCGGTAGAAGTTGTCTAGCTTAATGACAGATTGGCACAACATCCTACAATAAGGCAAACTTTGATTCTTACTCATGCACTTAGCAACTTGTCCCAGACCTTCACTATTAAGAGCTAAGAGCTTGAGAAGAACTGATAACCTATTTATGGTGATTTGTGCATTGAGGAGACAAAAAAGTATGAAACTGACATTTCCACTGTATTGTAAATTACTCTACAAGCATTTGAAAACCACTGTTCTAAAAAGCAATTATTAATTTGTGTAGTGCCAGAAATGTACGTCCTTCCTATTAGTCCTGCACAAAGTGAGTCTGTTGTTTTAATTGACTTCAGCCTGACTGTTTATGTGAATGAGCAAAACTTTGGCTGTGAGGGAGCATTTCGCAAAGCTTGAGGCAGAATAATCACTCGGGTGTGAACAGACCTCTCTAGTTTTCTCTAGGTTACCAACTTCCAATTTAATAAGGAGAGTTCAAAGAAAAAAAAAAGAAAAAGAACTACCTGTATCTTCTTTTCAAAGACAAAAAGCAGTGGGACACGGCCCCAGCAAAGGGCTGAGCTGCGAGGTCAGTGCATGCCCCTACCTGCAGTGGGGTGCTCCAATCCCCATCCCACCCCACAGCTCTGCTGGCTGTCTTCACATGGGGGCACAGAGCAGCCCACAGCACAAGTGTGCAATGGAACCCAAGCTGCTGGCAGTGTGAGGAAGGGATTAACCCAGGCTCTCACTCAGTGTGAGGCTCAGCCCATCTGTATTTAGGGGAGGCAAGAGACGTGGCCACTGCAACTCCACGTCAGCATGGAAGGCAGCAGACAAACACCCAATTTCTCCTGTACAACAGCTGGTTATTGTGCTTCTGGGGTATGCATAGTTTCTTCTGGAGGAAATCATCACATTAAATGGGTGTCTCTTCCACATATGGAGATATTTTCTCAATGGTCCTTTTGAGCCATCTAAATTCTTCATTTTATAGCATTACGTAAAATGCTTGTAATGACATTAACATGCAAGATGAGTCTAAATATGCACAATCCATTCCTGTTTAAATATATTACCATAAAGGTCACACAGTTCTTAACCAGCTCTGTGGATCACAGAGTTTCACAGTACCTGATATGTAAAAAACAATCAGAAATTTGATTTTTGAGGTTACATTTTTTAAAACCTTTGATATTGCCCATGAAAATCAATTTCCTCTGTGGAAGTTTAGGACTTAGGAAGGGGGTTATTCTCACATTTTTGTGAATTCCTACAGAAAAGCAAATGACCCATGCTCCCCAAAAGTTGGCAGGTGACTTATTAAACTTCTCTCGAATCTCCTTCAGGAAGTTCATTAAAAGTCTATTTGGAAATGGCCAGGTGCTTGCTTCCCACAGTGCAAGAGGGAAATCTGTCACCCTGTTTAAAAGATTGTTTGGTTACTCGGGATAAAGAAATAATCATTATACCAAGCTGTGTGGTTTTATGATGGAAAACTGTGGCTTGGTGAGAAAAGTGTCAAGGTCAATGCAATGAAAGAGCCACAGTGAACTCAGACATGGTTTCAGAAGTCAGTGGTGGATAGAGGCCAGGAGAACAAAGTCTTTCCTGTGGTTCACTTGAAAACAATTTTTAAGATTCTGGATAAAAATAGCTCTCTAGCTTGAGAGAGTTTTTAGCTTGAAAATATATCATTAGACAAGATTCTTTTATGCTTTGTGAGGATTGCTAAGGCTGACAAAATTACCTTGTTTGACACTGGATCCTGACCTAAATACTATGGCCAAGTCAACTAACAGGAAAATAGCAGGGCTAAGCCTTTTTCATTCTTTATTCTGCCAAACCACTGCCTCTTGCAATCAGGATTGATTACAAACACCCAATTAAGAGGCATTTGGAACATGATCTGAACACTAATCCTGTCTCTTTTTCTCTTTATACCTAATTATCAGCCTTAAGATGGGTATTAGCACTTTAATTAGTAGATTTACTTTAGGAACTTCTACATAAACTAAGAAATGTATAACACAGGCATAAATACATGTATATAGGCACAGCCCTAAAGAGGTGCATGTAACACATATACCTATATCCAAGTAGTTTTGTATGACATTTAAGTCTAGACATATACATGTGAATGCATGTATATCCAGGTTTCAGATATAATTTCATTCTTTGGAAATACTACAAAAGAAAATAATTGAAATTGGTTTTGCATCAGCTGTATAAAAATATATCATAATTATCAAATTATGATCCAATGTTATAGTTTGCAATAAGCTATAATTAAGAAACTAATTTTTGGAGACACATAGGTTTTTGTTTCAATTAGATTAGCCCAGGAGAGGAGGGTGGAGAGAACAGCAGTATGGGGTTGACTGAAAACATATTGTGAGTTTCATGGGGCTAATGCCAATGACTGTGGGTTTCAATCTAGAAAGGATTCAGACTTCTGTTCTGAATTTGTTTATCTCTGTCCACAGAAAGGATGAAGGATTAGGCTTAAGGGAATCCGTGTTTGACCCTCAAATTTTTCCTGCCTGAAGGGCATGTGGTTGTAGTGTATCTAGACAGAATTCTCCTCACAGTTCACTTAACTGTCCAGATTAATAAAACACCTGCATGTGACTGGTTTTACAGTTTCAGTGTGCTACTGTACAGAGGCCCAAGTCAAGGCTCTACTGTGCCAGGGAATGCACTCATACACATAGAGTGCACACCGGGCTCTGCATCCAACACCTCAGCCCTGAACACAGGCCAGCACAGACTCTCTAGCTACGACCAGGCAGTTTGGTCATGGATTTCCTAATTCCTTTTCCTGAGGAAACTCAAGCTCAAACCACTACTCTAAAAGAAGGAATTTTTAAATAGTTTGACAATAGAGACTTTCACAAGAGTTAACTGCTTGGATAAACAACAAAGGAATCTTTTTATTACACTGTATAATCAGAAAAACAATATAATTTTCAGCTTGTTTCAACTCTTATTTAGTCTCTAAAGCACACTAAAATAACAGCATTATATTCAGATTCTTGCATCTGATACTTGTGTGCAAATACATGCTGAATCTTGTAGCAAAGAGAACATTGTATATATTTTCATAATCCATAACATTTAAGTTAAGGAAAAGATTTTGGAGCAGAACAAGCGTTTTATGCTTCCCTGATTCTGCCCAGGCTCTGGGTTAATTCCTTTCCTTGGCACAGTTTATTGCAGCCTTACGGAGGGTACCAAACAGCAATGGTCACCAGCAGGGCTGTCTGGGTCTAGCAGCACACTCCTGAGAAAGCACTTTGTGTGCCTTATATAAACCACAGAAATTCCCTCGACACCACATGGCCCCCAAATCCACTGCAAGTCATCCCAGATATGCCAAACCACTTTTTTCTTGGTTTAGGGACAGAATGAAGGATGGTCCCCTTCATCCCCTTAGTACTTCCAAATAACCTCTCGGTAACCCCAAACAGGGGACAGATTTTTGAGCGAGGCAAAGGGGTGGAGATGCTGCCCCTTTGGCCCAGGTATAGCCTTCCTGGGCCCAGTCCTCCTCATGCCTTTGACAGAGATGCCTCTGCCCACCTCTGCCTGGGCAGCAGTGTCTGCAGTGGGGTGGCTGCAGAGGTGTGGGCTGGGTGGTTTAGTTAATCCAGATCAGAGCAAGTAGGGGCATTCCCACCTCTCTGAGGTACCTCATCCTGCTGAAATCCACTAAAAGACCCATGCTGATGCTTAGGGGAGCAGACCCAGGCCACTAAAGCCCTATTTCTATTGGGAAGATCAGAGGCCTTGGCTCCCTCAGACCTCTCTAGTCAGCCATGGGCAAACACCATCTCTGCCTCCCACAGACCCGAACAACTCCGTTCCTATGACAGCCCATCCCTTATCCTGCATTGTCACCTGCAGGCACCTCTTTGCCTGCTGAACTCAACAGTGGGGGAGGGAGAGGGAATTAGGAAGCATTGACTGACAGTTACCATCCAAACGATGGATCCAGACATAAAACATCCTACAGGGCCTGTGCTGCACCCTTCCCCACAGCCTTCAAGAATCATGGGAGACAGCTCTGTGGAAGTGTAGGGCCCCCACTGCTTCTAAGGGCAATGGGATCGCACTGGGCCCAGACCCCCCATAATGCCCAAGATGTCTTTGGTGCTGCTTGTGGGAGCAGTTCAGGAGTGGGAAGGCTCCAGATGCACCTCTGGGCAGTCAGGAAAAGCTATTGTGTCTGGCTGGTGGCAGAACCCTTTGGACAGACAAGTCCCAGCAGTGTCCTTCAGGGGTGGCTCTCCAGACGGGCAGCAAGGACACATGAACTCTTACTCCCATCGACTCAACCCAAACGGCTCAAGCCACCCCCATACAAAAGGAATGAACAAGAGGCACAAAGTCTGCACAAAGCTGTGTGGAAGAATAGGAACCAGGATTTAGAGAAAAGCAAATGAAAGCTTAAACTTTGCAGAAACGAAAGAACGGCTGAGCCGTGACTTGGCTCACTCCTGTTTATTTTACCTGCCTCAGTTTGTTATACCTACAGATTTGCAGCATAAATCCATTGACGTTATTTAGAAATAAAATGGATGGATGTGTTTCTGACACCATCAAGGTCTGTGGGAGTTCCATGGGGCTACAGTTTCACCCTGTAGGATACCTATGCTTTCTTCCTTACTTAAGGATCTGAAGGAGCCATTTTCTTCTATGTAAACAAACAGGTATTTTTACTCTGTATTCTGTAACTGACTGCAATTTCTATACAGCTCTAATCTCATCACTCTAACTAATCTCTGGTAAATGCTATATAAAGAATAATTATCTATGACATCTCTCCTTCTACAATGTGAAGGTTTCCAAAATGGGCAATTTTTCCATTCCGAGTGATTTGACAGCGTTGTGTATATAATCCATAAGTGCTAAGCAAGGGTGATATTTATTCACCACATCTATAAATGATGGCCAATAAAACAATAGTGCCATGTGGCATATCTATGAAAACCTTGTAAAACAATACAGTCAAGTCTGGCAACAAAGTCAATAATTTGTCAGTAAGGAAACCACTATTGGGCTTTTTCTACCAAACCCTCCACCTTTCTTAAGCCCTTTTCTTCTGAAGCTTCACATTCGTTTTCTTAATGTTTTTAACCTAGTGTCTGTGAAATTTTTATTGCTCCCTAGATAATGACATCTGATCTGAATGTAACCACACACCTCTTTGCTCAGCAACATTTGTCACAAACCATTATAAATTATCATGCTGATAGTGTGCATTGCTGGGAAACCGGAAAAGTTCCATAAATTCAAAGTAGTGTATCAGTGACATTCTTGTTTATTATCTAGGTATAAAGTTTTACTAGATTCAAGATGGCTACATTTACACAGTAGGATACTTCAGCAACACGAGACTTGTACAGCTTGCACTAAGTGCTGAAAAGCATTTACCACTTGCAACAAACACTGGAGCATTTTAACTAATATATGGCCATATGTTTTGTCTCTTCTATTCATTTTAACCATGTGACTCCAAAAATGCAGGGTTATTATTTGGGCTCACTTGAGAAAAGGCAAAATGGCAAACCAAAGCTAGCTTTCTCTTACAGTACAACCATAATTTCTGTGTCTTGGTCTCTACAAGAGGAGGCATAATACTCATTAGAGTTAAAAGTTAAAAAGAGACTGTATTTTTTCATTATATATGTCCCTGATAACAATCTGTGGCTGACATATTTGTATACTTCCTGTCAAAACAGTATTTCCATTAAGCTGGTACAGTAGTTCTGTCTAAAAGATTTTTTTATTAGATGAACCTAGCTTGTGTGAACATCTTTTTAATTATTTGCATATCTTTATTCTTCAAAACTGTGAAAGGTGAGTCCTTCGGAATGCCTCCAAAGAAACAGGAATTTTCACCATGTTTACTTGAAATTTAGAGAAACTCAAATGGTTCTGATTGTCAGAAAAACATACATATATGAATTTTATTAGCCGTCATTTGATAAATACTTATTCATTAAAGCATAGCATAATAAGTAGGTAAATCAAGAGTATATTTTTAAATTAATTCCAAACCCTAATATACAAAGAGACTAACTGGGAACAGCTTCAGTACAGCTAATGTTTAAATGTGCTGCTTTTGACTCTCCTCAGAGAATCAACCTTTCACCAGTTTTACATTTCAATACATCTAGCCCTTTATATAGAGTAATATTTTTAAAAGTTAGATAAGGCCTCTCGATTTTCTTGTTGGCAATACGGAACAAGAAGATAACCTTTCCAAAGTCACATTGTTTCCCCTTCTGGGCTCAGGGGGTCTCTGTTGTTAAAGTTGTTTTCAACGCTAACTAAGGTTCAAGATGCAATGAACAGCATTATAAAGAGGAGTTTGGGAGCTAGGCCAGCAAGCTAATCTTCTCTAGTCTACTCTAATTGTATGGGACAATTTTTGTTCCCAGACATGAATTCCCTTATCTCCCATTTTCTATCTGCATTTCATATTTAAGTGCTTATTAATTTCCAGTGCTAAACTTTTCAGTAAACTAGAGTGTAACCTAAATTACACATTTCTGGATTGCAGACTGAGTTTCTAATAAACTAAGCATATTAGGAAACCCAAAAAATCTTGTGGTAAGTTTGTTGCTTTAATCTGCTGTTTTATCCAATATTTGGTACAAGGAATGTGAATTTTGTAAGTAGACACTGAAATTTCAGACCATGGAGATTGCTGACAAATTCCTGTTGCTGAAATAATTTTCTGTTATTCTGGTCCTAAGTTTTTTTTGCACAAATACAACCCCTCTTAAGTTAAAAAGAACAATGTTCAATATAAGTGAAGTAGCAGCTGAGTAATTTAGCATAGCCAAGAAAATTAGCATTTCAGCATAGACAAAATAACGGTAAAGTCATCACCATCATATACCACAAAGACAATGCAAACAACCCTGTGTAGAGACTTCCTTCCACCCACTACCATCTCATTACTGCACTGGGCTCTGTTTCAGAGGAAGAAATAATGCAGGGGGGAAAGAGGACAATGAACACTGAGAAGGAAGCAACAGAGGGAGGGAGTCAATCCTTTCCCTGGACCTAGTTCAGCTCAGTCTAACACTGTTTAGCACAACACTACACCACAAAGATTACTTGTTCTTCAAATAATTGTATGCTGTACACCATTTTACTGCTGCCAAAGCCCATGTTGGTTTTACAGAGTTGGAAAAACACGCATTCTAGAAAGGGAGAAAAAGGATTTGACACTGAAATATGCTTCATTTAATTTCCCAGTTTCTATCTAAGAGATAAAGAGTGACAAACATTTTAGAGAATTAGCAGTCTCCCACAGAATGAAAGCAAAACCTGTATCGAGAAGACACGGGGAAGTGAATCATTGCCCAAGTACAAGACATTAAAAATTAAAGAATGGGAAGTCAGCATGTGAACATATGCTGTGAATACAAGCTGCAGCTCCAATACCACTGTAAAACCTCATTTTAATGAAGGGTCAGTTTAGTTTTATGAGCGCAGGGTTTTCCTGCATTGTCGCTCAACTATGGTAGTGAAATGTGGATGTATGAGTGATTATAAAAATAACCAACCAACAAGACACTAAGTACCATATACCGCATCATTAAAGAACTTCATTTTAAGAGAAAACAGTAATTGTGATCTAAGTAATCAATTTATTAAATAATAGGAACAAAGGCACGCATGGTAAAAATTACGTGCTTGAGTACAGTTGCTCTCTTTTTCTAAACCCAACACTCTTAATCTCATGGTCTGTTACAACCACTCCTGATGAGCTAGACATCATTTTATGGGACAAAATCCTGCAAAATCCTAAATATGCCCAAGAAATGCCAAACACCAATTTCTATTGAGTTTAATCTTTCTGACATGCAGAGACAGTCTTGACTGGTAGCATTAATGAACAGCAACTCTACTGCAGTTATCAGAAGAGGATGAAAAAAATATGATACTCAAGGAATATTTAAATAATGAATCACTAAAATATTTTCTTCATGAAATAAGCAGGCTGAATTTAGAAGGCATGTTGGCAGAGGGGAATGAACTGACCATGTGTTGCCTTGGGCAAGCTATGCAGTTTACAGATTTGGGGGAAAGTGGAGAACAGCTTCTGGGAGGTTCTGATTACCCTCCTCACTTTTGGAACAGTCAAAGGGAATGTGAGGACAGGGGAGCAAAGGGAGCCTCAGCTCTCCCCTTCCTCCTCTCAGGGCACTACTGGAGAGCAGGGAAAAGAGTTACTGCCCATAAATCAGCAGCAAAGGCAGAAAGGGGGAAATATGACTATCAGTCCTCCAGTCCACTGCCCCTTAAAGCATGAGTGCAAATGCCATACTAACCCTACGTTAAGAGGATTTCACAATTTATGAAGGGTCTGCCTCTGCCATGGGCCGTTTGTAGCTGTGGGGTCACAAAAGGAAAAGGAACTACTTTTCCAAATTCCAGGGACTTCCTCACAAAAGCAAGCAGGCCAACAAACGGTGCCTCACCCCGACCGCACCCCCACAGCGCGCATCACCACCGACCGCCACCAGCTCGCAGCCCATCGGGCAGGCGCAGCTCAAACGCACTGGGAGAGCTGTAAAGATCTTTTTAATACTCCCACACCTCCCCCTCTCCCCCAAGGACGCTTCTCGGAGCGCCTGCGGCCGCAGCCCGGCTGCGGGACTGGGATCCCCGCGGCCGGCAGGTGGAGCCGTGGCGCTCCGCACTCACTTGCAGTCGCGGTCCTCCAGGTCGAAGTGCGGGTTGAAGTTGATCATGATGCGCTGGTACGGCTCCGGCGCCTGGATCAGCCACTCGCACTTCTGGCTCGGGTGGTAGGACTGCGGGTAGCCGGGAGATGTGAGGTACCCGGGGCTTAGAATTTTGATCGTGTCGCCGCACTTATCTGCGAGGGGGAAGCAAACAGACGGGCTTGATCTCAGTAACCCTGTCGAGCACCCGCACGCCAAGCGGACCAGCCGGCTGCCGTGGGAATGCTGCGGGGCCGCAGCCTTCTACAGGCAAAATTATGCTGCATCCTTATGCCTTTAAAGGTATTCCTGCTACGTTGTACAGAAGAGTCCTCCTTCTCCAACCCCATCCTTAAGTCCAGTGGCAGGACAGGTAGTAGAAGATACCTCATTTCTAAACACTATCCTTTCAAAAAGCCCTCCACTCCAACAGTGCCCTTTACAGTGTTAAAACCCTGCACCCTTCACAACAGCATTAATGCTGGCTCAGAAGAGTACATAGGACACAATTAATGCTAAAAAGTATAATCTTCTTAAGTACGAAGTTTTAAGAAAAGCTGGAGGAGGTATAAAGGGATGCCGTTTGACCCTCTGCCCAGCTGTGGGATAAGCCTGGTCTGTGTCACTGACCACTGGGATTGTCTTGGTGGATCCAAGCTCATTCACAGCAGACCCTGCCTTTGTTTTATCAGTCCATAAATCTAGACAAGGTTGAAACTATCTGTGCTCTTCAAACCCAGGCTAGCAGAGAACAAAGTAGCTCTAGCGAAGCAGAAATCATCCCCTATTTATTCTTTCAAGGAAGTTAGTTCATGCTTGGAGACTGCATCAAAGTAATGAAGCAGAACAACATCCCTTCCTCTCCCTTCCATTCCTTCCTCCCCCAAAAACAACAAAGATTTATTTCTAATAGCAGAATAGTTGTAAAAGTTTCAAGAATCACCAAGTGTGACTGAAGTGTGGTGTGCTACATCTTGCTCCTCTGGTCAGTATTGTCAGGGTTGCATTTTAAGGTTTACAAAAAAAAATAAAAAGGGGCAAGAAATCCAACCTACACAGTCACTCACTCCACTGTCCAGTGCAGGTTTGTGTTACCACTTTTTTAATACTATGGATTTTTTTCTGTAGACCTTCAGGTAAGAAGAACATTCTCCACACATTGATTGTGTAATTTGGAGCAATAAAATATGACAGTAAGCTATGGCCAGGAAGAACATCCCCACCAAAAAGCAAGACTATATATCACTACATCCCAATAATGGTATATACAGGCTGCAGTGCTCTATCTAATACATTCCCTGTGAAAGCAAAATGGCAATCCTTGCTCTCAGCATGAATTTATAAATGTACAGGATTTTATTATAGGAAAAACAGGTCAAATGGAAATGAATGAGGCAGTGCACATCAAAAATGCATAAAGCAATACTCTTTATTTGCCTTAAATTAGGAGAGAAGGGGATGATACATACTCAGCTGCATGGTCAAAACCCAGATACTGCTAAGCACGTTACTGGGAAAGGCTATCTTATTATATTTCCGCTGTGCCCTTGCAAAACAGGCTGTTTTCCTCTGACCAGAACAAAAGGAACTGCAGCTCAAAGCTCAAAAGCTGTCACTGGTGATCTTGCTAATCCGCTGTCTGGGGCTCTCAGGGAATCTTGCCTTTTCCTCCCTATGTAAGCACACTCGGAAAGTGATCCTGTCTCATTAAGTCCACTCCAGCCCTGCAAACAACATGGCAGTCTGGCATCTGTTAAATGCCTGAAATAAAGCAGTGCTGCTTCTAGTCACTTGACAGAGTCACTTCAGAGGACGCTGAGGTGGACTCACCACCACCAGCGCTCCTTAATCTGCGATTTCTGGGAAAGTGACAGTGTAATAAGATAATGTGGTCTGCTAGACTCCCTGGCTCTGTGCAATCTCTCTCACACTTGATTAAGAAGAGCAGTTTCTAATGACTTTTGACCATTAGTTCCAAATAAGGTTAACGAATTAATTTAGTGGACACTAATACTGCATGTAGGTGAAGGTGGCGTTAGTAGGTCTGGTAGGTTATAGGGGAGGTTAATAGCCTTGGTGACTCCAACTGGACCACCACATTAACCACTCATAGTGAAGGCTTCTGCCCAGCAACTGGCTCTTCTCCCCTTCTCTTAATAGGGAGAAATGATCAACAAAAGCATGGGGTGGCCCTCTCCCACTCCTCAGAGGTACAGGACTAGCAGCAATATGGGTTTATGTGGGAGGCAGCTGCCCACACCCCTCACCTGGGCTGGGGGATGAGCAAAGTGCACCTCTCAGAGCATCCTCACACACCTGCTTGGTGCACACCTCTAGCACCTTCACTCCTGTACCACAGCACTGGAAGAGGCAGCTCGTCCTGATTAAATTAAGCAGCCTCTTCAAAACATATTGGGAAAGAGATTAACTTCCATCATAAAATATGCGATTTCAATACTCTTTCTTGCTTGACACTCCACTTGTGGTCCCTTATTAAAACAATATACCAGCAGAAGTGGAGGGTGCTCTCTCCTTTTAATTACTTAGATTGAAAACCCAGTCAGGCAAAAGTAAATATTTGATAATTAGTTAACAATAATTGCTCAGGATTTGCCGGGAAAGGAAGACTCACACGAGCTGTTTCATGTGCAAGAGCTAAACGTCAAGCAGTCCCACAATTAGACCATCCTTAAAAATGCATCATGCAGTGAAATATTCACAGTGCCCTGGCATTGTTCGGGGAAGGAGGAGCACGCTGCTTTTAATTAGTTGTGTTTTCAAGGGCTGCTTGACAGTAAGCTAGCTACATCACTCATTTGTTATGGGATTTCTTCCCTGGGAAGGGAGTTGTGAGCCTTCAAAGAGGAGCTCAGCTCCTCGCTTGGCACAGTGCAAGTTGCACGTAACCTGCAGACTTGGAAAAGGGGTACTCTAGAGAGCTCTCCATGTGAAGACTACTCGCAGGTACACACACAGCTAGTAAGAGGCATGATCTAAAACTTTAAGCTTTGGGAAACAGAGAGGGCGGGGGGG